>CADDXX010000422.1:423862-448757 GCA_902810485.1 Alauda arvensis | reverse complement strand
GCTTCTGGCTGCTCCTAGGAAACCCTTTGCTGTGTAAATACAATTTCACTATGCTTGCCTATCACAAGAACTTTTGCACATGGCTCTCTTTTCATTATACAGTTTCCTGAGATGTGAGCTCTCCAGACATGGAAAACGAACTTGAGCATTGTTGCCTTTGATAATTGCTGTCTGTGTTAAAGCATGGGTGTGTTTTGTTCTCAGTAAGGAYGAGCAACACACTTCTGCAATACAAAAGAGATCATGACCAGAGATCACAACACCTGTTAATAATGTGCATGGACTCCTGGGATCACAGGGGCCTTGGCTTTTTCCATGATGCAYGGCCCCACGTGCCTTTTCATAGGATTATTGAGGTAGGAGTAAAAGCTCTTACATATACTGGAGATAAAGTGCTTGATACCAGTACTGGCTAATGATTATTTTCCTAGGGTGATATAGGAGTGGCAGGAGTACTTAAATTTGTAGTACAACAAAAAGTCAGATCATCTATTGGCATTTTTAGTGGGTTTCAAATATCAGTGCTTATTGTTTATTGAGCATCATGGATTTTCTCCTTCAAATTTGGGTATGGAAATAATTTGTGAAGGAGGGGAGAGGCAAGAGACTCCTTTTTTTTTTTAACAGGGAGTTTGTGAAAAGGCCTGCCTCCAAATCTGTGAGAGATAAAGAAGGCGGTTTCTTGGCACTGTCATAYTAGACCTCCTTGGAGAGAAAGTCTCCACCAAACAGATTTGAAGCTGCTAGTATTTAAAGTGGAGTTCTTAACCTCCCAGAAATGCCAGATAAAGATATGAGCACAGAAAGCTTTGGTGGTGCCAGACAGTCAGCAGTCAGGTCTGTGTAGTTAAATAAAAATAAGTATTGCATTGCCCACAGATTTTCTGGGGACATGGAGATCTCTGGAGTCTCTACATATGTTGTTATTGGGAAAGATACCTTGTGATGCTTCTCTTTGGTGACTTGAGGCATTTATGGATTTTTTTAGTTGTTTGTGATAAGCCTGAGGGTTATCAGTTGTACACAACCAAATTTAAGAGCTGGTTGCTTCTCAGTAAAGCCTAAGAAGTATCACATATTTTGAGGTTTCATGCAAAAATTTACAGCTTTCTAAAGGAGGG
This sequence comes from Alauda arvensis, assembly GCA_902810485.1. Taxonomy (NCBI): domain Eukaryota; kingdom Metazoa; phylum Chordata; class Aves; order Passeriformes; family Alaudidae; genus Alauda; species Alauda arvensis. The sequence continues at coordinate 447,636 of CADDXX010000422.1, read as the reverse complement.
AAGGATGTCTGAAAGCCTGACTTGACACTATTAAYTGTCAGAGTCTACCAATGTAGACAAATGGTTTTGTGTTTTGCTAGTTTTATCAGAATWTAGTGGTCCCTGACACCTTGAGAAGCCCAGAACATTGTGATGGTACCTCTTCAGAACTTCTCCAATATCCAGTSACTTCAAACCTGGAATATCCTGAAAAGTTTGGGGTGGGATATTTTTTTAATAAAATAGCCCCCACTGCTTTTCCTCCATGCTTTTCTGAAACTTTTTTTTGGGGGGGGGTTAAGTACAGTTTTAGAGTCTACAGCAATCACTGTCTCACCTACCCATTCTATGCAGAAGTACCCCATGTTGGCCATTCTGAAGCCACCAYGTGGGGAGTTCCCTTGCCTTTGATCCACCAGATAAAGGCTGACTATGATGGTTCAGACTCAAGTTTTTAGTTTTATAAGCAAAGAGAGGCTGGATTTAAAAAACTACCCATAACAGCTGCTGAGATGTCTCAAAAATCGAACCTTTTTTCATCAGCATGAAATTTATTTGTGTAAATTGAATGAACAAAACCATGYAATTTTAAATTTCTTTTCTTACAAAAGAAGGCTGTGCATTTGCACTGTGCATAAATCACTCAACTCTCCTTAGCAATTTTTGCCCCTGTTGGCCTATATCAACTTCTTTGTCTGAGTCGAAACATTTCTAAAGCCAATTAAATATTTACAACAAAAAYCAACACTTTGGTAAAGTCCAAAGTTAGTRACTCCTCTGAGGAAAAATTATCAGTAKAAACTSAATATGGGTTTATCCTGTCTGGCCTGCCAYTAGTCCCTCAGCACCCAGCCTGGCTGCCCTCAGCACAGGCCAGTTTGAAGTCAGTGACAGWATTTGGTGATKTGCCTCRGTGATGAACAGGAGAACTGGGTAGAAACAAAAGGYRCTGTGGAASTTCYATCAGGAAGTATTCCAGATGGAAAAGGGAAGAACTAGAAACTATGGGAATGCGGCTCAAGGAGCATGGGAAGACCAACTGAGAGTATTGCTAGGGGATACAGGAGGTCAAAATGTAAAGAATATGACAGAAATCGATGGGAAGTAAGGCTTCATTAGTTTTGTTTCTAATGAAATAACTTCCTCACTATCAAGTATACCTTTTTGATTACAAAATAAATACTTTACAAACTACAAACAAAATGTTTGCAAAAATCATTCAGTAAGTATTTCACAGAAATGCAATCATCTCTCAATTTACTAATAAATCCAATCTTACTGAAATTTTTAGTTAATTTTATCAGGCACTGAATTGAAGAGAGAAACTGTGTATGCACAGGTACACTTCCCTTGCTGTGAGGTATGAGTTACTTCCAAGTGTAAGACATCCTTTTTATGTGAAAGCTACATAGTAGAAGCAAACACTATATGTTTTAATGGGTTAAGGAAAAAAAAAGGTTAAGCAGATGACTGGCCAAGTTTAAGASTCATCAATTTTCCTTAAAATTGGTTTTCTGCTTAATATTGTCTGTGAATTTCCCGATTCCTCGGTTGATCAGAAAAGCTGATTTTGAGGAAAAAAACTATAAATTTGTTCCTATTTTTGTTACAGTTTTGTAGCTCTTTATTTTTTACAAGCCATATTACAAACTTGGGCACTCAGCCTTAGCATAGCCCTAAAACATGGAAAGGGAGCAAGCCACTCTGTAACAGAGCAGAAATAAACTGAGAGGAGGCTGTGCAACCAGCACCAGATATGCTSCCACCAGAGCAGGGATTATTATCTGTACAATTTGAGGTCACCATCTTTCTTTGCCAAAAATAAACAAAAATAAATACCAACAAACATTTAATTCAAAACAAGAAAACTCAAACCTAAAAAACCTCCCCAAAAAGCCAATAAAACAACAACAAGAAAAACCCAAACCGGAACCAAGGAGAAGTTTTTTTTTTGCCAGAGCACAGATTCAAAAACTGGAAAAAAATTATTTTAAACGCTTGACGAGTTACCAGTGCAATTCTTCTGGAAGTTGGGRTTCTCTTGTGGGTGCCCTGGGATGCGGCACTGAAATCTGTGCTGCCAGAACTCGGGAAACCAGGGGTTGCGGGTGTTGGTGTCCAGMCGCAGCTTCAGGTAGTAGTCATCAAACGCCAGCACCTCAGGAGACTGCAGCTTGATGGTGATGCCTCCATTTGCTTCAGGTTCATAACCTTCAATGACTTCATCTCTGTCTGCCCAGCCGTCACTGAAAAGAGGCAAAAAACCACTTATTACACAAAGGCAGAAAAGCTTGTTCTGTAAAAGTAACCAGCCAAAGGCAGGCCGGCRCCCTTGGAAGAAGGTGATTAATGGGGAATCTAAAGATGTAAAATTCAGGCAGAGAAAGCAGAGTGATGGCGACTTGTAATGAGCAGTCTGACTGATTTCGTGCAGAGYCCTCATTAACTCATCCAGAATAATGAGGTTTTATCCTTGTCCTTCTGGAAAGGTTATTTAGGCATAGCTTGTGCTGCGATGCCTCTGTGACTGAAGAGACTCTGCCTAATTTCTGCTCTCCTGTAAGAGGTGGAAACTGAGAAAATTATTGTTGATGAAAWGGAAAAAGAGCCAGGCTTCTGGATGTTTTTCAAAATAGACCTCAGCATGCATGGATCATACAGCTAGAAGAGCAATTCAAATCAAACATGAAGTGAGAATTGCGTTCTGTTGGAAGAGAATGGAGKAAAGGCTACTCAACCAAACTAAAAAGAAAACCACATGCTATTCTCACACTGCATGAGATTTGTGATAACATGGGTTTTTTCCACTCCTACTTCCCGTTTTTTCTTTTTTCTTTTTTTTTTTAATTAAGAAACAATGGTTTTCTACTTTACTTCCCTGTTTGCTCACATATGAGACGCTTTTGAAAACCTGAAGATAAAACCCTTTCTTGACAACATTATYTCATGGAGAGTCTATCTTAACAGGTTTGAACAAAGTCTATTGGGCTTAKCATCTGAGCTTTAGTTTAGTTCCTTAGTTCTTTTTCTCCTTCTTTAGGAGTCCATTGATTTAGTGYCATTCTCCAGTTCTTATTAGCACCCCCTAAGAACAATGCTTTTACAGTCTAATTTAAGTGCAAATRTAAGTCAGCCATTGCTTCATCTTAAAATGCAGGGCATGTTATGAGAGAAATAGATTATTCTGGCACCTCAGATCTAGGTCTATTGCACTCAGAATCAAATCAGCTGCACTGCTTCTGTGAATAGCAGACAGATGAAGCACATCCAGCAGCAAAGAGCTCAAGAGGAAAAATGCAATTCACCACTGAAAGAAGTCTCAGATTCACCCAAAACAGAGTTGCATCCTGAATTCCAGACAGACTGAGAGAAGGTCCTTGTTAGAAGCCTTTTGCACACAGGCTTGAGAAGAGTGTTGTGGTGCAGACCATYGCCAGCTGAGGGCATTTATGAGACACTCAGCACAGGTGTGCCTGGGTCTCCACAAGAGAAAATAGAGATTATTTGAAGTAGCAAGCTCTGTCCAGTCCTGGTCAAACAGCTGTAAAGTGACTATGTACTGGACATGTGTGAACTTTTGGTCCTCAGCCACCAGACTAAACAGCTGAATGGTTTTGTTGGCATTCACATTAACTGCTGCATCTCTGCTCTAAGCACCCAGAAAGAAAACAGCAGTTCTCCATGAAAAGACAGGAAAACCCATGTATTAAATTCTTTCCACACTGGAAACACAATGCAAACCTCTGTTATGGAAGTTATTTGAGACATGGAACATCTGGCAGTGCAGAGTAATCAATRCATTCCTTTCAACCTAGTCTCAGGAACTCACAAATCTGTATTTTAATATGGCACTATATGACACCTTCYAGGCAGGATCTCTTCTCTGTTTACCCCTTTGCCAAGGCCTTGCAGTAGAACCACTCAAAAATTCTGGGTTTATCTTCWTACAGCATGAGATACACACGTATGCATGCTGAATTTCAAACACAGTATAAAAGCAAAGAGCTGGCAGAGATGCAGTGGGGAGGTCACAGGAGGGAGACAGCGATTTTGGAAGTGTCCCAAAGGGACACTTCACTGTCAAGCTGAACCTGGCAGAAGSTGCTGGTCACTTCTTCCTACAGCCTGGGGTGCAGGTTACTCAGTGTCTCCTACCAGTGTAGCCCAAGTGGCACCCACCTGGCTCAGCCTTGGCCTGACAGCTGCACTTGGATTGTCACAGTGGTGCACAGAGTTAAAAACCTACAATTTGTCCATCCCTGCTCCCTGCCCCAGCAGACTGCCTGGAATCCTGGAAAGAAGCCATGATTTAACATCTCTGCATCCCCCCACTCTCCACTTGTCCATGTGCTGAGGACCAATAATAAAATGAGCCACGCACCCCTGCATCCTTCATGACAGACTGTGGTCTAGAACATCCTGGTCTAGATAGCCTCACAAAGGTAAAACCACAAAAATTAACTTTCTGGATTTCACGTAATTTAGGATGGAAATTTTCACTAGAGAGAAGAAAAAGACAAAATATTTATTTTTTCTTATGTGGGGAAAAGTAAGGAAGAGAACACTCTTATAGCATGAGTAATTAAGTCCTAAATGCATAATTACCTCATTATTTGTCACAATATTTTTGGCTTTYAAACCATAGACTCAAGCAGAAACATTAGCGAGTCACAAAATTAAGTAAATTGGGCTATTTTTTACAAGACCTTCTTGAAATGAGGTAGTTTCACTACCGCTTGGATTGCTACCAGCCAAAAAATAGTTGTTTATTTTTCGTCTCCCCTTCCCCAATATGTTTAGCTTGGAAAATCCTACATAAACTCTGAAGGCAAAACAGAGAAAATCTGCAAAACAAGAAAAAGTGTATTTTGAGTTCTCTGAGGGCAACTCATTGAAAAGTTTCCCTAAACTGTAACACAGATTGTCATCTAATGTTTCTTTGTCACTTTGTGGCCCCAAATATGTTTTTATTCTCTCTTCAACTTCCTCAAATTGTTTAATCAGTCTGATAAGTTTYATCTTCAGCAAAATGTCAAGAAAAAAGACTGAAATCAGAGAAAAAAGTTCATAGGTATTGAAGCTCATATGGGAGCTTTGCTATACTTTCAGTGAAGCCAAGGMAGCCAAGAGGAGTCCTCTGGTTTCTTATGGGATCTGTGCCATCCTGGCAGCTGCAGGCTGACTGAGTTGAAATTTGCCCTAAGTGGGATGTGCAGCCCTGCCAGCAGCTGTGGAAGGATTATTAGAGACCCAAGATCCTGTTAGAATATCTTTCTGGATTCCTTTTGCTGTTTATATACATGTTAWAAAAAATTGTCTGGAAGCACTGCACCCCTGTTGTCATATGAATAAATGGATAGTGATCCAGAAGATGGTAGGGGAAAATGACATTTTTATTGCTGGGCAACAGCATGATACTGATGGTCAGGTGACAGTGTAAATGTCAGTGACAGAATCAGAAGACCAATAGYTGAGTCAACATAAAAATGAAATTTCATTTTAAAAAGGAAGCACATACTATTCCTTTGTTGTCAGAACAAGTACATTCCACCTATTATCCTGCTTTCATCCTGCTGAATAGCAAGTAGCACTACACATAGCGCTTTTTGCTAGCCCGTCTTTCTGTGTGCCTTCACTGCAGATTTCAGGAGGTGGCCCAATATCCATTACCCAGACTGCCATCCCTGATAAACGTCCATGGGTGTGACAATCTGGCCTTGAAACACGCTGAGTATCTTGTGCAACTGTTGATCTGAAGCTCTGTGAGGGAGTTCACAGTGTGATGACAGAAACAGTGAGGGAGGGAAAAGCATGTGGGTGTCAAACTAGCAACCACTCTTTTTGCTCTTAGGAGGGAAAGAACAGCTTTTGTTATGGTTTTGTGGTGTTTATCACAGTGAAAACGGTCACTGATACTCTCCAAGCTGCTCCTGGTCCAAGTCCCAGTCTGGTGSCTGACATTAATGATGCCAAATCCAAATTTCAATGTTCACTCATTGAAACAAAAATCAAGTGGAAAGGGAAAAAGCTCAAAGCTACCCCAGAGGATCAGAAGTCCTGRTTCCCACTATCACAGATGGAGTTTGAAGAAACAAACCTATTTTTTTTTTTAGTCATATTACTGTTCTGTTAATACATGGCAATGGACATCACTGAATTGTGGCTTAAGCATCCTAACCTCCCTGTATTTTCTGACCTGCAGCCACATATATATTCTTGTGACTGAAACTGGGAGAAATGGAATGGATTTCCAATTTCCTCTCCTCTTCCAAACAYGAATACTGTCAGCTGCTTTTCACATGGGCTGATGAGACAACCAGCAATCAGCCTTTCTATTTTCATCTCTTCAGGGCTTAACTCTTAAGTGATGAAGCAGCAGCTCTGCTCTGCTTCTCAGCACAGTGCTCAGAGAGTTACTCATGCAGATGCTTTTTCCAAACAGGCAAACTCACAAAAGTAAACACACTATTGTTTATGAGGACTGCTTTCCCTGTGATTATTGTCCAGTTAGCATCCTTTCCCAGGTACAGAAAAAGAAACACATTTGTTAGTTAKGGATACTGACTGGCAATTCATTCCCTGCACCCTTGAATGGTTTGATCTGACTGACCAAAGCTRCAGAGGGCAATTGATTTAGACTCCTCAGATTAGAGATCTGCAACACCCTTTGCATTATCTAAGGTTATGTTTTCTTAAGAAGTTTTCATTCATGATGAGATATTTTCATWTTCTCYGGACAAGTTATGAAAGAAATTGAGAGCAAGAAGCCCTTTTAAATGCTAAATGAATTATTTCTGCAATAATCCTTCTGCCTACAGCAGATATTCTTGTCATTATAAAACCAAATAAATCAATCATATTAACATGATTCCTATCTCTTTAGTTTCAAGTGCTCAACCTTCACAGTGGCTCCCTGCAGATATACCATTCAAAGAGGGTAACAGGGAACTAGATGACCTTCACTGTGACACAAAAAGGCTCAGAATCTGCATTCTTGCCTTGCCTCCTTTCCACAAAACAAGTCCACGTCAGTACACCTCCCCTGTCATGTTGATATACATCCCTGCAGAGCCCAGCACTGAATTCCTTCTTGCCACACTCTCGAGGCTGCCAGTTGGCCTGCTGTTCTGTCAGACTTCYAATGCATTTAAGTATGAGGTCAGCACCACTCAGAGAATTCAACATTCAATAAAGTGCCACGACATTTTTTTAATATGTTAAAATCTCTGTTTTTAAAAACAATTATTATATACTGGATTATATGCATATTTTTTTTAAAGGTTGGGCATTTTAATTGAAAAGTGCTTTTTTGCAAAACTGTTTTTCTGTGTAGTAGTCAGACACGGCTTTTTCAGAGGCTCAGACACTGCTTATGTAGAGGTATTTCAAAATGCTACAAAACCCAATATTGTGATAAGTAGTTCTTAAATAATTTGTTATTTGATTGTGCCAAATGCCAGTGCTCTCAATTTCCAGAGCTGGTCAGACATGGAAGCCTGCAAATTTCACTTTCTGATTTTACAAAAGCCTTTTCTGACAGCACCCCACTGGAAAAGCCTGTGCACGTTCTCCTGTCTGCATGCAAGAGTTGTGTAACTCCTCTTCTTTAATGGCAGAATGGATGGAAACTCAGAGCTCAGCATAAGGCCAACCCAAAAAGCAGCAATGTGAAAAGTGGAATAATTTCATAGGAAAAAATAAAATCATTGTTGTCACTTGCTATGACCACAGGTGGCAGAATCAGGCCCTGAGTTGCTCATTAACAGCTCTGTAGCTGACTGCTCAGCTGCCTTCTTCTGGGAGTGGGCTTTTTAAAGAATTCTTTATTTCACCAGCCAGGAAAAAGCACAATTACTCTATTGTGAAGGAGGGTAGGCCTATTCTCTGGCAATAAGGAACATTACCAGAGATATTCAGTGTCTGTGTAATACATGCCTTAAACAGAACATGCCATGTAAAGAAAATTGAGACTGTCCAATACTCTSAAGTCAGCAACTCACAAAGTGACTTTCCTCCTTAGGCTTATGCATTGTCAGTCAATCCCAGCAGTCAGCAATGTCAGCTAAAGGTGCTGATCATTACTGCTAATGAGTATGGTTGCAAACATGGGAAACAAAAGGCCATTTTTGCACTTACTCATTTAGCTAATTCACTAGAATGACACACTTGGATTGAAGGGTGGGAGGGCTTTCTTTAGTTGTCAACCAGGAATTTTTAAAAAGCATAGTTCTACTTTTACCTATGTTATGAATCCTAGCAATATTAGGAAAATGATCCCTTGGCTACAGATAARCCTGTATGCTGCCAAGAGCAGGCTGAAAGGCTATGTACTGTCAGTCATTCACCTGAGGCTTGCTGACAACTGACTGACCTCCTCAAAACCAGAAGGTTCAAGTTCACCAAATTTTCTCAGCTGAAAGGAAAACAAACAGGTGATAATCATAGAGGGGCTTGGGTTGTAAGGGACCTTAAAAGTTATCAAAACTTCCAGCTCTCCTGCCATGGGCAGGGATACCTATCACTAGGTTACTCAAAGCCACATCCAGCCTGGCCTGGAACACTTCCAGGGATGGGGCATCCCCAGATTCTCTGGGAAACCTGTTCCAGTGTCTCACCGCTCTCACAATAAATAACTTCTTCCTAATATCCTATCCAAACACATCCTTTTCAGTTTAAAACCATTCCTTCCTGTCCTATCACTACAAGCCCATGTAAAAATTTCTCTACATTTTCTTGTAGGCCCCCTTTAGGCGCTGAAAGGTGCTAAAGGCTCTGAAGTCCTSTCTTCTCCAGGTTTAATCACTCCCAGCCTGTCTTCATGGGAGAGGTGCTCCACCCAATTGTCTTGGTGGCCTCCTCTGAACTTGCTCCAATAGGTTTAAAACCTTCTGGGTCCCCAGAGCTGGACATAGTACTCCAGGTGGGGGTCTCACAAAAGCAGAAAGCTGAAAATCACCTCCTCTGATACAGGCCTCCATACAGGCCAGTAGTTCTGCATGTATGTATGGAGATAGGTAGGAGTCATCCCCTTCCCAAGCTCCCTGTCTTCTTCAACCAGCATCACAAGGTACTGTGGTATTTGTATCTGTTTCCTTTTCCCACAAACTGTGCTGGGGTCAAATGTGTCCTGAATGCCTTTACACTTCTCCAGTTTGTTCACCTGCATGGGTCAGTCTTGACTAAAGCCAGCTGAAAGCGTGGGAATATCAGTTCTGCACATTGGAAGCATGAGGAGAAAACCACTAAAGCTCCTTCTGGGAAAGYTTTAGAGAGCAAAAAGAGGAGACTGCTGCCTTGACGATGTCTCACACACACACAGGAGAAGGTACAAGAGGAGCAGACTGTGGTGCCAGACTGTGCAGGCTTAGAACTCAAACAGCACTGCTATGACACTGTGGGCTGTGAACCTCCCRTGGACTATAGACTGAACAGCATGTCAAGTCTGGGGCTCATTATCTCTTGAGAGGATCAGAGTGACTGAGGAAGAGACTGGTATGATTTGCCAGTTAACCCTGCTCTGTTTTGAGACAGCTCTGTGTACCCATTATGATTTCAACTCTAATGTCCTGCAGGAGGTGCTATTTCCTGAGAGAAATTGGGATATGAAATTTTAAGTTTCAAAATAATTCCAAGTCCACTTCCTGAAAGTGATTTGTCACATTTCTTGGTAAAGTTTCTGTTCTTGTTAGCTTCTGCTTCACGACATTGCATACAACATTTTTYGCTTCCCATTCATGATTACTGAAGGCTCACAGTCACAGTAGCACATTGGTTATTATATTTCACACAAACAAAAAATGTTGGTAGGGTTTTGAAACTTTTATTTAGTCAGTCARGGATATTTTTTTGAATGAACAACACTCTGTGAAGAACCTAAAGCTGGTAAATGATAGTYCACTATGTTTCAAATTATCATCATTCACTTCTGTGTGAATGYTCAAAGTTTTTGCACTGTTCATTTAAAAATGTAGATTATAACCTTGTGGACCATGATGGATTGTATTTTGCAAATATGTATTTACAAAGGTTTTAATTATCATATGTGGTGCATATATTTGCATGCAGTTTGCATAATGTAATTTCACTGCCTATCACRCAGGCAGTATCTTGGAGAGTCTTTACTGTGAAGATTCTTGATACATTTGGCATTTTTAAATGTAGTTGCTGCTTTTATGCAGGAAAGGTTTTACCGTTCTCAAGGGTGCACAATGCTGCATATCTTGGAATATCGGCAACCATCCATGTAGTCTCTGAGGCAATGGCTGATTTTTCAAAAGGGATGCACATGCTTTCACCACAGACTGACAAGTGGATTAAATCCTTGCTCTGCATGTTTGAAATTCATAACACGAGGCATCATGAAAGCTAAGTGTGTTTTCCAAATRAAAGCATGTGCATAGAGAAGAATATCTAATTTCAAACAAACACACACAAATAAGAAACTTCAATTGTGCCTCATCTAAGGAGCTCCTGGGCTCCAGTATCACAGAAATACAGAATCACAGAATAAGCTGAATTGGAAGGGACCCAACAAGGGTCATCGAAGTCCAACTCCTGGTCCTGCACAGGATACCCCAAGATTCACACCATGTGCCTGAGAGCATTGTCCAAATGCTTTCTGAGCTCTGTCAGGCTGCTGCTGTGATCACTTCCCTGGGGAGTCTRTTCCAGTGCCCAGCCACCCTCTGGGTGAAGAAYCTTTTCCTGATATCCAACCTAAACCTCCCCCTGACACAACTTCAACCATGGGCAGTCAAATCCAAGATTTTTACCATCTTATTAATGCACATAAATCTGAAAACAGAGAGGTTTAGCCTTGCATCTCTGTACCAGTTCCTGGGGGGTTTTTGTATTCCCTTGCTGCTGCTTTACTTTGATATTTGTGCAAGAAGACTCCACCAAAAAATGAGTATGGTCAGTAAGGATATGGTCACTCCTGCTATAAAGATTCCAAGTGTAATCCCTTCTCAGGAAGGATAATTAGGTAGAAATATTCCTGCTGGTTCTTCCAACCTGTCTGAAAGTTAGAGACTGAGGTCTTTTCTGTGTAACCATGTAAAGGCATCTAGGGGAATAGGATCAKTTCTACCTCTGCTCTGGCCAACTACAGTCTTGGGGCCAGATCTGAAGGACTGGGAAGAGAGATAACACATGGAGGGGAAACAGTCTGGAAATATATGGAAAGGTAGATATATAAATACAGGAAAGAGATCAGGTAAACACAAGTCCCTCTTTGCTCCATGTCACTCCAGCAGATCTTGCTGGGTGCTTGGATATTAATATTTTGCACTTATRAAAAGAATAAAGCATAGGTTACTTTCCCTAACCACAAGCAGAAAAAGTGGAAGCATTGTYCCTTCCTTCTCTCCTTGCTTTGTTTTTTGAGTCCTGCCGAGGAGCAAGAAAATAGAGAAACTTCTTAGAATCCCATTTCCATTTTAATACAAACCATACTTTCAAAAATACCATGAATTGTAGCCCTTAGATTTCTCCATGATGTTTGCTTAGTTTCACAGGATAATCCAAAGTTTCCCTTTAGGGTTTATATTTTTATCTGAATCCCTCGAGCCATCACTTACTGTAACCATCTCATCTTACAAGAGTTAAGAGAAATACACAGAATTTTCTCAATATGAACCAAATTTCAAACACAAAACCCAAAGAAGACACCCCATATCTCGCATTGGCTTGCCATTACTGGTTTGCATATAAACTATTTTTCMTACACAAGGTTTCAGGAATGCCTTTTCCACACCCATGCTTGAAAACTGAACCTTTTCACACATATCTGTTTAGGAACTGCTTTTTGCTTTGCTATCCCTTTAATGAAGCTGTGTCTGCAGAGGAACTGGCAGCTGTAGGTAAGAGTCCATTACCCATTTCATACCCACACATTCTAAAATGGGCTTTGAAAATCAGATTAAATAAAATGAAGAATAAAAAACTATGATTGAACCCATGATAAAATCACAAAACTCATTAAGATATTAATCAAAGTTTGCACATATTAGAATATCTCCCTCTTTCTACCAAAACTATTTTAAATTTGTCCCTATCTGCCATTCTCTCTTTTTCACATTCTGTGCATAATTGAACATCCAGATTACTATGAATGTTTATGAATAATACAATTTCCACTCAAATATTTATAACTCATTCATTTGAAACAACATATTGACATGGGAAATATCAAATTCATATTATGCTAGTGAGCCTCCTAAGCACCGAAACCATCCCAGTGAGAGAATCAAGTAATACTTTAAGGCTTGATTAAATAAACACAGAATAAATAAAATTACCAAACTTCAATAACCTACTAGCACAGCATTGTATTGTGTCAATGTAGAAAAGCTCATGAACTGCTAGGAAACCAAGAAACCAATGGATAATTTGAATAATGAATTCACCTGAAAATTAGCCAATCTTTTAATGAACAATTGCTGAACGTTAAACAGGTGTAATACCTTGAATTTTTTTATAATCCACTTTGTTCAGGCAATTCTATTACMCTTGACCTGAAGCAAATGTTAGAGAGCATTTAAAAATGTGTAAGTATTATTGATTCACCCTTYTGCAGTTACTGATGTCTTTAAGTTGTGTCTATTCCTGCAGCTATACACTTATGAAATGAGAAATTTAAGCGCAGTCCTGTTCTTGTCTAAACCAAATTTAATTCAAYACCACCTGGCTAACCTCTACACCTTAGAGTTCCTGCTGTAGCAAGCAGAGCTAGAGTAGGAYAGTAGCAGCCTTTTAGGCATTTAGRTCTCAGGTATCCAGTCCATATTAAAACCAAAAAGGTCCTGAATATAACTGGAAATTATCAGATATCTTTCTCAGAGGAACCACTGAAATGTGCCATCTTGTTAAAATGTACTTATTAAAGACTAGATCACAAGTCCATCATTTAGATTGTTCCAGTTATTCCTTCCAGGTGTCATGCTGGCATCACTGAGAAAGCTAGGATGGCAGAAACTCACTGACATGAGGGAAAGGTTCACACAGGCTCCTGCTAGCATGCAGAACAACATTATAGTATTATCTATATTATATATATATTATATATATATTATATATATTATATATATATTATATATAAAAATATATAAAATATACTATATATAATATATATAATATATATTATATATATTATATATATTATATCTATAATGTATATATTGTATATATATTATACAATCCCACAGTAACCTCATTTTGTAGCACGTGTGGCATGGAATAGCCATAGAGAGGTGCATACTTAGATGCTGAGTTTGCATGCAGCATTACCTGTTACCCTCCTGACTATCTAGGGATCAGAAAAAGCAGCTAGTAAAGCCTTTTCCTTTTAAAAAAATGATTAATATGCAGACTTACTCAAGTGTAAACATAACTGAAGATTTAGTACAAGTGACAGGTTTCATTTTAAATTATGCTAATCAGAAATGTATATTGAAGAGTTTATGAAAAAAAAAAGATATAAACCCCAATTATTTGTTAAAAACATTAATAAAAATTGTGAACAGATGTACATTTAGAAAGAGCAGAATGATTTGCCAAAATCTTGGTCATACTAGCAAGTACATATAAGTATTCTTATAGGTACTTGAAACATGTTTAAAATTGCAGGAGTAAGTTTCATATATGGTCAAGCCAAACTGAAATTAAGTAAATGTACATTGAGTAAACTACATTTCATTAGACTAAGTATAATATAAAATGCATCGAAGTCACAACTGAGAAGGCCTCCATCCTTCAAAGTGCCTAATTTWCCAAATCACCAAATTAATGTGCAGTATAATCAGATTAACTTCAAAATAGACAACACAAATATTTATCCTTTTAGTTTTTAATTTTAGTTTTTAATTTTTAATTTATCCTGTTAGTTCTGTACTGGAGACTGAAAAGACATCTTTTTTCCTTCTACATTTCAAACTGTACTTGAACTGGAAGATTTCTTCCAGGCAATATATTTGGATATCTTTTTTAATATCAGATAGTTTCCTGGTGGAAAATTGCCTTAATGACCATCTGTCCCAAAAAAAAGATGGAGGTTTTGCTTCTGATGTAGAAGCTGTGTTAGTACCCTTTATTTACGCAGTCATGGAATAATTTAGGTTGGAAGAGATCCCTGGAGAACTTATAGCTTAGGAAGATATACAGTCCATGCAATCTCYCTTTAAGTAATTTGTCTCATTCCTGTCATTTTCTTTGGATCATTAGAGCCGTGTAACTTGGGAGACAAAAAATCTGCTACTATAAATTAAGTTTTACACTTTTACTTAGGAAGGTAAAACTTCTTTTACATTTCATTAATCTATTGACCCCAGAGCAATCGAAGTGTTCCTGGGATCAAATCCTATTAATTAATGATGATGTTACAACTTACTAATGGAAAACTGAAGCAACCTTTATAAAAATAGGACCYGATTTTGTCTGGCTTTTAAACAGAGGCAGAACTGTGAAAGATTAACTTGACTTTCCTCCTACAAGATACCGTGAGAGAGAACTCTTTCCTTTTCTTTTCACGCATTTGGCCAGAGAAAAAGAATGTGCATGGACCCACAGAAAACACATACCTGTCAATTGCTTCATGCAGTATTGGGATATGCAAAGAAAATCTGAAAGGCAACATGCAGAAACTCGTCTTGAGTAAAAAATGCTGCATTTATGGACAAGGAAAGGTGTAAGAGTAAAAGCCAAATGGAATCAGCTGAAACCTGCCATCAAGATGCTGCATGGGCCAGCTACTCCTTGAGGGCTGGGGAGCTGGGAACTGAGGAGGAACACCGGGCAGGGCAGGACAGGCCTTGCCAGCCAGGGCTCAGCCAGTTGTGCCCAGACCAGGATAGCCAGGGACACCCAGGTGCTGTGCCCAGCTTCAGTGTCCATTCTGTTTTCAGCTTTATGAATGATTTTTAAAGTCTCTGAAATAGAGATGGGAAACATTGCCTTCTTAATATTTCTGTACCACAAGTACAACTGCTATAGTCATCACAAACATGCAACATGCCCAGGCAGAAGAGAGAATGATCCTTGTGGCAACAAATTGGACCATTGCCATTTCCTGAWGGTAAGAAAGAAAAGGAAATTCAAAACCATGGAGAAGGTGACAAGTCCCAAGTGTTGCTATTTCCTTTTACTCTAAGGCTGAATGATATGCAAAAGGTTTAGAATCAATATCTTAAAGGAACGACTCACAGAAATCTACCTTTATCAACCAGCTCTGAAAGCAAAATTTTAAACCCATGTTTATACATGAAAATCAGAGAAAAAACACTTAGTTCTAGGGAAGCATGAAAAATAAAATATACTTGCTTATATTCATCCATTGAAATAYGCACAAAACCTACAGAATTTAAGGTTAAGTCACATGCAATTTAAAAGAAACCAAAAAAGAAACCCAAGCAGAACAACAACAAGAGGAAGAAAAACAAAACTCCAAACAGAACAATGAGGGGGGGGTGTGTGTGTAGAAAATAACCTTTTCAATAAAAATACTCCTGTGGGGAAAATGTAAGAACAGCAGTCTGAAACTTTGAATACAAGGACTGTTCATCACAAAAAGGTAGAAGGGATAAAGGAAGAATAAATTATGGAAGTGGAGAGAGCCAGAAAATGAGCTCTAGATTTTCCGTATTATGTCCTGTGAGGTGTAAGTAAAGGAAGATTGCRCAGTTGGTACTACCTCAGGAGAAACCTGGGATGTGATTAAAAGCCAGAGAGGCAGAGTGCTTTCATCTGCTTCCTGCTGTCTTAGAAAGGACAAATGTTTGGTTTTCCAAGTCCCCTTTAACCTTTTACTGGTGGCCACCTGTGCTTAGTCCTATACCTTGCTCTCTACTTGATTTCTGGTGCATTAAACCTCATCATTTCCCATCCCAGTAAGAACTAAAGCATGGGGAATTTTAACATGCCCCGACAGGAGGAATGGACACAAAGGACAGTCYTATAGAGAAGCCTGAGCCTTGAGGAGCCAGCAATTCCACATGGAGCAAATTACTTATACCCCATGAATACTGTGGGGTTGATTCTGGATCCTCTGTGATCTGCAAGCACCTACTTATTCAAAGCACCTAGGGATTCCAAAGGAACACATGAGATTGCTCAGGGTTAGTAAACCTCAGACAGTTAGAGAAAAAGAGTATGAGGGTAGTATCAAGGTCACTTCAATCATGGTGCTTTTCAGAAAATCCATGGCAGGCAGAGGACACAACACTTGGAAAAGAATGCAGATCTGTCAGTATTGGAGGGTTTTAAAGAAGAGTGTGTAAATACAGATATATAAAAMCCTTGGCAAGAAAATAATTTTCAGAGTGAATTAAAACTGAGAAGGGAGAGAGGGAAAGGAAAAGTAGTAAATTCCTACATGGCAGTCAACGTAATTTGAAATATAAGTATTTTATAACCTATCCAATACATATTAACCATATTTCCAGTTGCAGGAAAGGAAAAATATTTAACCTAATGCCCCATTTGACAATATTTAGGAAACAATACTACTGCAAAGAAGAGGAAAAAAATATACAGTATCTTCATGAAATAACAGATGAAAACTAAAAGGGAATGGGAATGAACTCTATTTACCAATCAGTTTTCACCTGTCCTCTAAGACTTCTTTATTGTGATACAGGGCCATGCACTCTGTCCTGGACAGTGACCCCCACTACAGTCAAGCAAACCTTTGACACCCCACCCTTTCCTGCTTGTCTGTTGTTTCTCCAGTTATTTTTCCTTTCTACACTGCACAACCTTCACCCTTTCACACTGCCTAGATAATGGTACTTCATTCCATGAAAGGCTCTCATTATTGCCTTGATTTAAGTGRCAGAGGAACATTAAACTTCTCAGCCACTATTTTGTGCATGAGAGGCAATATCTCTGCATGGACAGCCAGTGATTGCACACTGAAAACTACATTTTAATCCCTRCTGATATACTACTAAGTAGAAGGATGCTGCATCAGTTAAAAAGAATTGGCTGTGAAAGACTGGCATTGTATTAGTGGGAACTACACCGTTTTGGCAGAGCAAGAAGAGAACTATCCCTGGMAGTCTGACTCAGTACAGAAAAATGAAATTACTATAAAAATGTTATTCATTTCCCTCAGCATCAAGTTTAACTGTGCTACAAGACACATAAACATCAATAAAATATAAATGCATGTTTGTATTCTGAGTAACAATTTAAAAAAATATACATACATCTGTTTAACAAAATTAGAGCTTCAGCCAGTATTTGTCATGGAACTGCTTGAACTGCCTAAAATGTAAGTGGTAGAACACAATAACACTCTTACTGTGAATCCAATTATGACTTGGAAACTACATTTTTGCACAGAAAACAGGAAGGGAAACAGAAACTATTTCTTGATGACAGAAGTAAAATATCACTCCCAAAAAAGATACCATTCTGTCATATTCTAGTCATGTATATGTATACAGTATACATGTTAGGTATGTGTGCCATATAATTCTGCCAGCCAAGAAAACAGGAATGCAATAAACAAGTGGGGAAAAAATAATGGAATTAACAGACAATGGAAGTATTATTTACTAGGTCAGTTTTTACTATCTCTTTGGGGAAGTCTCTAGGACTCAAAAGCTGTGGACATCAGTGAATTCCAGCTTAGGACTGTGTTGTCTAATATCCAAAGAGAGCAGAGGAATGACTTTGTTATGTGTCTGTCTAATCAATGTCCAGAAATAGCAAGGATTATTTTTCAGGGAAGGTTTGACAGAGAAGAGTGTGATGGGAATTGGTTTAATAAGACAATGTTTTAAAATGCTATATTCAGGAAATCCTTAGAGAAGCTCACACCAGTATTCATTTGACAGCCTTCTCTGTAAAAAAATCTTTTTTCTCTTTAAAAGAAAATAAAAATAAAAGTCGTGAAGCTCAGTAAGGACATATTTGATTTCCTCTTTTTTTTTTTTCTTCCATGAAATCACAAGTCTAATTTACCAGGCCTGGAGTTTTTTGTTATATTGAAACATGAGCTCATTTAAAGCCAATGAGCCCATTCAAYAATAATGGAAATAGATACTGCTGCTCCAGTCTCCTCTCTGATACCACCTTTACCACACACCATCTCATCACCATAAACYAACTAGCATTAGCCCACACTGGTCATTAGCTGCTTTGCAAAGGACTCTCTGTTTTCTCATGTAAAAAGAGAAAAAACAATACCAAGAAAATTATTTCTTTTTACTGCCTCAGAAGAAGAGGTGAGGAAAAAATGATAGGCATATCATACAACAGTAATTTATTCTGTGTCCCAAGTAAAAGACAGTACCCTAAACCAAGATGCTTAATCCTCAAAAGTGTTGCAGTGTTGAAGCATTTATTCATATATTGACTTCACATCTACAAGTAGGTTGTCCCTGTGATTTTTACATTACCAATAAATCAAATATCTGATGATCACAGACTATAAAATTGTAAGACATGTAAAAATTAAGATATATTGCAAMACAATGTATTTTCAGTGACTTTTTAGAGCCTTCATTGCTTACATATTTCATTCATTGAGGCTTTCTTTGAAATCACAAGAGGTAAGCAATTGCTTTATATTAAATGATAATGAAGATTCTTGTGTTGATGCATGCTTCAGTAACTAAAATAGAACAGTAATACAAAATAATTCAGTTAAACAACAAAACAAAACAAAAAAAACCCCAAAAAACAAAAGCAAAGGCTGCTCTGTCCCACCCCTCCAAGGACAGTGAAGCAAATCCAGTAAGCTAAGTTTACTTATAACACTAGGGCGAGGAGAAACCATGGTGTTTCATTCCACAGTTTGCTCAAGTTAATTTTCCAGAAAATCTATTCACAAATACTAGAAAATATTCATGCAAGACATAGCTGCTTCACTGTACTCCACTGACAATATAAAATCCATCTTAATTTTTATCTTCATAGCACAAAGCTCTTTGGGTTCTTAGACTGGTCCTACAGGTTCATGACAGTTTTGTATCCCAGAGAGACACACACAGCTACTCCTTAGTGTAATACTAAATAATTATTCAACTTTTTAATGTGAACTGTTTTGGGACATGGATCTGAAACAGCCACTGCTATCCTGGCATTACAGAAAGAAAACAGCTTACAACATCCCGACCATGTCTGGGATAATTATGGGTATAATGTCTGAGTTAAGAAAGAGTAAGGAGTAAATTTATTTATTTTCCCTAGTTGAAAAGAAAACAAAGGGTTTCTTTTCTCTTGATTCAAAAAGTCTTTGGAATCAAGAGTGCACCTGAGATCTGATATGTAAAATAAGATGGAAGAAAATAAAAGGAGATGGAAATAATATTAGTGATTGGGTTTATGCTTCAGACTACTGTAACTTGCTCACTGCTGCACGATGCAAAGTTTAGGCTGAAAATTTGCTTCTAGTTTCAAACTTCACAWCTACATAGAAATAAACCCAGAATTCTTTTTATCTCCCCCTTTTTCATCTCCCCCTTTTTCATATACTTGTCAGAATTTTATACATACAACAATCTTCTTCAGTACATTTTTACGCTAATTTCCTTACAATTTAAATCTTTCTTCTTTGTGTTTAAATCTTTGACATTATTTGCCTCTTTATTAATTTCTATATTTGATTTCTTTCTCTTATATCAGCAGCTATGTGTGCAATGTCCTTCAATACTTTTGCCTGTGTGTCTCATCTTCATTTGTCTTGAAAAAGATGAAAGCAGCAGCTAGTTTAGTCACTTTAAGCTCATTATTTCCTGTCTTTATTCATGAGTTTACTTCCTTCCTGCAATTTTTTTTCTCATTGTAATTGTATAAGCCACTCTGATTTTTCATAAAAAACCAGCTATCTCCTTTTACATTTGTAATTTCTTTTCTTCACACATGGTTCTTGCTTGGCTTACTATTATATCCTTTCACTTGGGAGAAAAAAGGAAAAATCAAATATCAGGCTGAAAAAAAATCTTATTATTCTTTATACACAGAACCTTATTGATATACATTGCTTATATGTGTTTTGAAAAAGTTGTCCTTTTAATTTATACTGCAAGTTCCTAGAAGAAAAAATAAAAACAGGATCTGTCTTTGGAATTTCAGTATATAACTTGAAATAATGCAAATCAGAAACAGTGATTCTAAGCATATCTGATTTAATCTGCAGGCATATGTACACTACTTACTACTTGAGGGGATAAGAATCCTGAGCATACAACAGTTGTAGAARCATTGCTTGCTTTCAGTAAGCAATTTTGTAAATCCCTTCCAGCCTTTAGAGAATCTAACTATTTTCATATTGCTGTTTCTTTATGTGGTTATGTATGTGTTTGAACACATATCCCTACACACCTGTACTTAATGAAAAATATCAAAAACTGCTTACCTATTTACTGTAGTGATTTCTTTTTTTTTACAGACCCCCTGTTCCCCAGCTGCCCAGAGATCTCACTGCTCTGCTCAGCTCAGCTCTGCTCCTGTTAGCTCTCCCAGTACCTGTCTTGAACTTGGCAGGAAAATCRCCATGCCTCAACAAGTCCCAGCATACATGCTGCCATGCCTCTCCCATCTTCAAATGGATTTGCTCTCATATGGGATGTGGAAAGAGGAGCTGCAGGACATTACTTCTGGCAGTGCATCCCCAATACACAACATGCCACAGCCAAAGCTGCAGACTGTAACCCAGCTCAGTTGCCATCTCCATCAACTCAAAGTACACATTAAACTCTCAGCATGAATGCAGAAAGGTCTGGGTTCATGGGGGAATGGGTAGGGGGAGATAAAAAGATCTGAAGATTTGCATCTTAGGACTTTTGCATACCTGGTTGAAGAGGTATTGCACATGGGAATTGGGAGATCACTTCCTTAAATGCCTGGGGTTTGTGAATCCAGGTCACTGCTAGTGTTAATGGCCTCAAAAATGATTTGGAATATTTCCGCTTCAGAACTYTGACAAAAAGAACCCATTAGGATAGTTCTGTGCTCAGGATGGAGCCCAAAYCCTCCCACTCACAGTCCATTTCTCTTTCCTGAGAGACAGAAAGCAAGCTGTGGGGTTTTGTGGAGTTGTTGGTTACTTGGCATTTTCACAGCATTTAGGCAGTGCARCTCAGAGATGGAGAGGAACTGAGAGGTCAGAAGGTAGTGGCAAGGGAGATAGTCTTGGGCAAAGTGRTTACCCAAATAAARTCCATTCTTACTTACCTTATCTCTAACTTGGAGTTTGTGCCCTTGTGCATGCCTGGCTGTGRACAACACAGTCCCTTTGTAAATGACAACAAAAATGGAGTACATCTGGCTGTTCTGGCTTCTGTCGTGAGGCTGGCAATGCATGTCAGGCCAAGTAAGCAGCATCCATGTGTGGTAACTACCAAGATGTTGCCACATTTGGAAGCACAGGGCACTGGTTACATTGGCCCCTTATGACTGAGCACTGGCATCTTCAGCTCTGATGAGGCTGGTTGCTAGGCAGATGTGTGTGTAGCACGAGGTTAAATCAGTGGAACTTCAATATATCATAGGACTAATTTACAGTGTCTTGTGAGTGTGTCTTTCGGAACATGTGCTGGTTACCTGACATGGCTTTTGTCTGGTTTATTCTTAAATGTGTTTCCAAGCCTTGCCTGTGGCATACCAAGTCCTGCTGCTTTCCAAATTTGCACTTGTTCCCAAGATCTGGGAAGGTAACTTTGAAGGTGCTTGTACAGAACTTTGTTATGGGACAGAATCTTTGGGTCAGTTTGTAACAGCAGAATATGAGGGRCACTCCAAACAAGCCACATTCGATGCACTATACACAAGGTAGTAGTTTCACRGGCTTCCTTTGGTTTAAAATATATTCCTGACAATTTTCACTAAGTGC
This sequence comes from Alauda arvensis, assembly GCA_902810485.1. Taxonomy (NCBI): domain Eukaryota; kingdom Metazoa; phylum Chordata; class Aves; order Passeriformes; family Alaudidae; genus Alauda; species Alauda arvensis. The sequence goes on along the minus strand of CADDXX010000422.1, from coordinate 425,822 downwards.
TGCATATTTCTTGAAGGAACTGAATCTATTGAAATGCACAGAGATGATGTTCTGACTTTTGAGAGTACAGCAACAGTACATCACAAAAGACTAAAAAGTGCATTTGACAGGACTRTGGAATAGGACCCAAATTATACAACAAATGTAAAGCTTCAGACTCCAGAAATATTTGAAAGAAGGCCTACAGAAGGMAGTCAATTCCTAGGTATTCTAAATTTCAAGGATGAAAAGACAAATGAGTGTGCAAAGTGGGAGGGATGGTAAAAGCTGTAGGAAAATTCATGTCAAGCTTGACAGTCTTTATTAGTAGCTGTCAAGCACTYAGAAAGAAGAGCACACAATGGCATTCAAGCTTGGACAGAGACTTTCAAAGTTACAGGGTTAATAAAGTTCCTATTCTTAAGTATTTTGATAACAGTATACAGACCTAGGCATTTTCAGATGTTTTGGAAAATKCTTGAAGGATACAGTGCTWACAGAATAGGCTGAATACAGGGCACTTATGCTATCAGAATRTCCCTGTGCTTTAGCAGAGGAAGAGGATAGGTGAAAGATGTTTTACATATCCACTTGCAGAAAGTTGGCAGTAGCAAGAACCAGTCACATGACATTGGTGCTCAGCAAGGGTGTCACTGGCTAAATATAACTGCTAAATAAGGTGGGGTTTTACCAATTGCAATTATACTGTTTGAAAATATATAATGAACCTGGAAACATACTRATAGAGACAAGATGAATACTCACAAATAAAGGTGTATAATTGCACATGGGAAGAGTTAAAAAAAAAATCGGTCTCAGAAGCTGTATCACTGGACTTTGCCAGATATATCCTAGAAACTGCTAGATCTTGTTCTGGTCTACCACCTAWTAGGCAGAACTGGATTACAGGTTTCAACATGTAACCTGTAAARTTCCAGGCATCCTTAACTGAATGGAATGGTGGAAAATGCCATTACACAGAAAAATGTTATTCAAAAGCAGGTCTAGAAGAGATGTATTCTTACTTCTGAGAAATGTGTGAGCACCATCTCTAGAATGGTCTACCACCAGCTGAAATTTAGTTTAACACAACAGTCAAGACCAAACTTCCTCAACTAGGAGGAAAATCAAAKAAAAAACTGTTTCTGAATATAAAATGATATAATGATAGTATGAATGGAGTACCAGATTATTAAAGTTTTGGAAGCCTGGAGTTACAGACTGTGCTTAATGGCATTGAATGGATGCAAGGGGAGAGTGACTTGTGGAACTGCGTTGTGTTCATCTTATACAAACTTGGGAACATATTTTATGGGAAGCTTTAAGCCATTACAATGTTTTTCTGATTAAAAAAAAATGCACCAGGCAAAACATTGCCAGCCAGTCAAGGGAAGGGATTGTCCCATTCTGCTCTGGATTTATGTGGCCTCACCTTGAGTCCTTTGGGCACAAAAATATAAGAAAGACATAGAGCTATTGGAGAGTGTCCAAAAGGGGGCCATAGGGAGGGCAAAGAGTTTGGAGGGGAAGCTGTGATAGAAGTGGCTGAGGTCATTGGTCTGATCAGCCTGGAGGAGACTGAGGGGAGACCTCGTTGCAGCTACGGCTTCCTCATGAGAGGAAGCAGAGAGGCAGGCACTGATCTCTTCTCTGTGGTGACCAGGGACAGGAGCTGAGGGAATGACCTGAAGCTGTGTCCTGGGAAGTTTAGGTTGGATATCAGGGAAATGTTCTTCACCCAGAGGGTGTTTGGGCACTGGAACAGGCTCCCCAGGGAAGTGATCACAGCACCAGCCTGACAGAGTTCAAGAAGTGTTTGGACAATGTTCTTGGGCACAGGGTGTGACTCTTGGGGATGGTCCTGTACTGGGCCAGGAGTGGGATATGATGAGCCTTGTGGATCCCTTCCAACTCAGCATAATCCGTTAATGTATAATAGTGGAGTAGGGGGAGAGAAGACGAGAGAGAAAGTCCTTTTCCC
>CADDXX010000422.1:402025-419241 GCA_902810485.1 Alauda arvensis | reverse complement strand
TGTGTTCATCTTATACAAACTTGGGAACATATTTTATGGGAAGCTTTGAGCCATTACAATGTTTTTCTGATTTAAAAAAATGCACCAGGCAAAACATTGCCAGCCAGTCAAGGGAAGGGATTGTTCCATTCTGCTCTGGATTTATGTGGCCTCACTTTGAGTCCTTTGGGCACAAAAATATAAGAAAGACATAGAGCTATTGGAGAGTGTCCAAAAGAGGGCCATAGGGAGGGCAAAGAGTTTGGAGGGGAAGCTGTGATAGAAGTGGCTGAGGTCATTGGTCTGGAGCCTGGAGGAGACTGAGGGGAGACCTCGTTGCAGCTATGGCTTCCTCATGAGAGGAAGCAGAGAGGCAGGCACTGATCTCTTCTCTGTGGTGACCAGGGACAGGAGCCGAGGGAATGACCTGAAGTTATGTCCTGGGAGGTTTAGGTTGGATATCAGGGAAATGTTCTTCACCCAGAGGGTGTTTGGGCACTGGAACAGGCTCCCCAGGGAAGTGGTCACAGCACCAGCCTGACAGAGCACAAGAAGTGTTTGGACAATGTTCTTGGGCACAGGGTGTGACTCTTGGGGATGGTCCTGTACTGGGCCAGGAGTGGGATGTGATGAGCCTTGTGGATCCCTTCCAACTCAGCATAATCTGTTACTGTATAATAGTGGAGTAGGGGGAGAGAAGACGAGAGAGAAAGTCCTTTTCCCCAAAAGCAAAGTGGAAGCAGAATTGTACAAAGATCTAGATGATTGCAGAATGGTGGAAAATGAATCAAACTCAGTGCCCTTAGAAGACTGATGAGAACATGTAGAGCACTAATAAAATGGTTTAATGGGTTTTTTTATGACCCCTGTAAGTGAATATTTAGGGTGAATTCAGCTTCTGTTTCCAAAAGAAAATTAAAACCAAAGAATTTATGTACTGGCTTCATGAAGTAAAATAACAAGGAACAAAGTGCATGACCTAAGACCATTAAATTGAAATCATGAGTTTTGAGCAGAAAGCATGTTAATGTCAGAAGAGAGAAAAYCTGGATCTCTCACTCTTTATCCAGTGAAATTTCATAGGAAAGACGGACTCTGACAATGAAGAGGTGACAAGTTTCATCAGCTACCTTCTGGCTTTTAGTCAGCAACTGCCAGTAGAGCCTGATTTCTTCCCTAGTCCAGCACAAAGTGTAAACACCCCCTTTCTTTGGGATGAAGCAAATYAGCTGTGTTCAGGCATCACTGAAAATGGGAGGGATGGTTTAAGAACCTATTTCTGCTGCTTCCCAGTGATGTCACTGCTTGCCTGCTAAGCACTTGTCTAATGTCCTTATTAATATAGCACATCCAAGCACCAACAGGGAAGAGGCTTGCCAGCATGGGCTGAGTATGTAATATAAGCATATAATTTTATAATTTTGCTTACAGCTGTAACTGCAGAGAAACTGGAACCTTGGTTGGAAGTAGATGCCTTATCCCCAGCAGGTARAACAATTGCCACCACATCAGCAATCTCCCCAGCACCCATGTACAGCAAAGCTGCATTGGGTACATTGATCAAGCTTCRTGGATGTGATGTAATTGCCTGGGATCAGGCAGCTGTGAAAATGTGAATCTTGTTGGATTCAAACAACTCTGCAATAATTATACAGCCAGTTCTCATTCAAAAATACTGGAAGAATAAATATTCCCATGATCTGTGCAACCATTTTAGCTTTGTATCCAACATGTAAGCTGATTTCTCACCTTGCTGAGACTAGAGTCAATCAGAAGCAGCTGAAATAGAGTTACAGTACCATGTACTAGAAAAAATTGTATCAGGACTTATATCTATGTACAAAATTGAATTTGTTTTAACTTCAGAGTTCCAAAAGCTTCTTGACACGAAGGTGAAACAATACACCAGGATRGTATTAGCTCCCAGCACACAGCTGCACTCAGCATTAACCTGCTGTTTAGTTTGCTCAGGATAACCCAGAGCTGAGGGGTACCACAATGCAGGMAATTGGTATTATAAGACACTAAAGAGACACAGGGCCAGATTACAGGGGCTGCTGATAGTCTGCTCTTTGGGCCCCATCAAGCACTTAAAACTCCYTTCTTTCCCATATGCATGAAATTTCTTTTGTGGAGAATATATGGTTAGGTTGCCTAGAGGATACTGAGCTGATGCAAATACGTGTAGAAGAGGAGACRTACAATTATATTATCTTGAGAAAAYGTCTATCCCCATCCTGAAGAACTACATCAGTTCTTGAACCAGGAAATAATAAAACTGAGGTGATAAAACCAGCAAGAACTCAGAATTCAGAAGAATGTATTGTCTTAAAAAACCAAGAGATCAATCTAGGTCAGTGTTACTTGCAGCATAATGAAAAATAGCAACTAGACACACAAAAAGGGAAAAGGGGGAATAAAGGTTTATTAGGCAGYATCAGGATGATTAAATGTCAAAAAACCACACAGTCTTCATAAAAGAACAGTGATAAAAATACCATCCCATAAAAGTTGAAAATAGCAGAATAATCTTATAGGAATAAGTGTCCCACTTTTATGAATGTGACCTATAGGATGAATTACTAAAATCTTAGCACAGATAACTGAAGATTAGAAAGACAGCATGTAGCTACAAGTGAGTATGTACTGGACCAATAACCTTAAAAATACGTGGCTGAGGAAACTCACAGAACAAGCCATTATCCATTTAAAAAGCTTTGGATGTGAAAGGACAGCAGTAACAGGTAGAACATCCATAAAGTGATGCTATATTTAAAAATAGATGACATATACAGCAAATKGAGAGAAAGAAACTCTTTTCCAGCATTTTTTTCCCCTAGGAAATAAAGCTCAAAGACAGTTTGTGACACTCAAAGACATCCAGTGAAGGTTGTAATGAACCATACTAAAGGAAGCAAACTAAAAAAAAGTGAGGTAGTGGATCAAAACCRAATTAACTTCATTTCATGACTTCATCATTTGAACCATTCCATAGCTGYACTTCCAGATCTTTCAGAGACGTGCGCATTTCTTCTAATCTTAGGTGTTTATATTCCTCTGGAGTGAGACAACCTAATCATTTCCATTCTCTCTTTCCGCTAAATCTTTAAAAGCTTTTTTATACATGAAAAAGCCTGCCTGATTTACTTCTGCTGCTTTTCAGGGGATGGTGCTGAGTTCACTGTCTCAGAGGTGTCTATGATCCTATCAGAAAACAAAATTTTTTCATGCAAGGTGTGGGGAGTTTGAAAAGGTTAACCAAATTTCTAATTATTGTGTTAAGGAGGCAAAGCCTTGTGCTTTTAATCTGAAGAAGAACACAGATTACAGAGACTAAATCCAGAATAATGRAATTTAAACCTTGGTTTATCTATGTTTTCTCAGCAGGAATTCTAGGGACAGGAAGATAAAACACTCTCTGAGGAGAGAAAAAATTACAATGTGTAAGGATCTACTGTGCCCTGCCCTGCCCTAGGAAGCATTACCTTAGGTTATAACCTAAATCTAGTCAATGAAATGTGAAATCAAAGAGAAAACATGCTTGAGATGAAGAGATTCCTGAAAGAAACATTRAAGTCTGGAGTAAGAGTCTGGAATGTGTGCATGTTAACAGTTACATATGTTTAGTGAAATGARTTTAAGACACATGAATCACCCACACAAGTTTATCCAAGGTGCTGGGGCATCCTATGATTATTCATTTACTCATCTTTAAATGGAACTAACTTCCCAGAAAGCAAAAGTGTGAGGTCTTGCTAGAGACAGCTTTASAGTTCCTTCTACTCCCCTTCCTTCATCTATTCCTGGATACAATTTCATGCTGAGMCCTCTTCTGAACAGCTGTAGTAATCACTTTGCTGAGTGGTGCAGGGAAGCACKATGAGTTTCAAGATTGCACTAATCTACAGCCAAGGCTAAAGCCCTGTCTGACACATCAAGGACAAAGCAGCAAATAGCTGATATGAGCCAAGCAGTTCACTAAAACCTCTGTTATCTGTATTAAAAAGGCCCCTAAATTTCTGAGAGATGCTAGCAGCAGACTTTTAGGGTAGTTATACAGTGCTTCCTTGGATTAAAGTCCATTGAAATATTATTACCTGGGTATCAAAGTCCTACTGAAGGAAAAGGAACTTTCCAGAATCTATTCAGGTTTGATTGCAAATACAGCAAAAGGAATGCTCTTTTCTRACATGTTCAGATTACAAGCAGATTTGCAGAGACATGCAAATAATTCTTCAGTTAAACTTACTAACCACTTTTTATTTGAGAATGATGAAAATAGGTGACAGTCATTTAAACGGAACRACTTTACTAGCTACTACTCAAAAATCAACTGCAAATGCAACTTTGAACTGCTTGTGTAGAAAATATCCCCTCTCTGTATCTAAGATGGTAACACAGCATGGCTGAGAAACTGTTATTTTGCAAACAAAYCCCTAAAGAAAACATATGCTGGTCTAAGATAATGAAGGCCAGTCAGCATCTTGGAGCACAACTACACAAGGCCTGTTCATAGTACCTGTAAGTTTTTAAGGTGAATATGAGGTTCATACCAAGCCAAGGTGAAGATTATAAAATTGTGCTAACATGTTGAGACAGTCACGTGTCACTGAGATTTTTCAGATATTGCCATTTTGTATAAAGAAGGTTTTGTGAACAAAATAATCAACAWGACCACATAAAGACAAAATTGCCTGGATCTTTCCTTGAAAAAAAMCCTGTGGTATTAATTGCCTCACAGTGTCATTTTTAGCCACCACAAATCTTGCTTTTCAACTCTACATATCACAGAGGTTAGWAAAATCTTGGGTAGACCCAAGATTACCAACTATGATTAGACTAATAACATGTGAAGAAGAAATCGTCATGGAGAGAGATGCTGGAGGAAAAGCCTCACATAGATTMAGAGATGAGTTAGGTTATTTCTGTTTCAATATTACAAAACTCTGGGACACCCAGAGCTTAACACAATGAAAACTTGCCATCTGAATCCATCATAATTAACACATGATGTGACAGAGTTRGAGAAATYATGACATTGRTGCTATTTTTAATGCTGCRTAGCTGAACTCCATAGCATCAYCAAGAAGCAAAGGAGAGGGACATARCATAWTATGGTGTTCTTGGCAAGCTGCAAAATACAACAGGGATTTCAGAACCTGAGACTCATCCAACCTATTTCAAGTACATGAAACACAAAGGATGCAAATAAACCATAATAAYAATGGATTATAAAAATAATGGTCTATAGACATATCAAAGAGATAGGACTTGTGAACAGTGAAAAACAAGTAATTTAAGTAATTTTCCATCACATTAAGTCCTAAAGAAGAATCCAAAGAAAAACAATATTGTCTTTTCCAGACCATAAAAATGCATTTTCAATTGACAGAAAAAAACCAACATCCTTTATACTTTGATGCTTTTGTTGGTCTTTGATGGTYATTTCAATGAGGGCTTATGAAAAAATGTCTTCTCTGTTCACCATGCTTGCCTGTGTATGAGTGCCTGGGGATTTCATGCAATGTGGTGTGTGCATAGATAACCACTATATATGAAGATTRCTAATGAGTGGAACATTATATAAAAACATTTATAAAAGCATTTACTGAACTTATCAAGCTGTAATCACAGCAAAGTTCCTGTGATTACACATTTCAAATGGCTTCCTGACTGCACCGCCTAAAAATTCACCAGGTCACATGTGCATCAGTGCTAGGAACCACACTTAACCCTTTGCTCTTTATTCAGAATCTGATTTCTGACACTTAAGGACCAAGCTCATTTTCTCTCTGAATCAGCCWCTGGTAGTCTCCCCAGTCATCAAGGTCTCATTTTGAGCAGGCTTAAATCAAAAATATGGCAAATTGTACAGATAAATCAATGGAATAAAACCGAGTAAATAAGCCAAGCATAAAGGACTAGGCTTAACATAAGGAAACCCTACTGAATTGGTCACCACTCAAGTACACAGATTGTTTGAATTATTGCACACTTTTGAAGCCCACTGGTAACAGCTTCCAATAAACATTTTTGCCTAGCTAGCACATCCCAAACATTTACTAAAACCTGGGCTGATATTGCTGTTTATTACTAAAATTGCCTGTGACCTCCTAGGGTAAGATTTTTTCTTACAGTAATTTGTAACTTGGAAAAATACCTGTCTCTTTGCCTACTGTTTACCTCAGGCTCTCTTTTTTATTGATATCCTTTCAAAATACCCAGAACAATTTTGTAATTTCTACCATTATAGCTGCAGCAAAAGATTGTTTTGCCTTTGTAAAAATTCTCTTGTGACCCTCTTTTGAAAAGTTCTTGCAAACTCCACTTTGAAATTTATGAGGGCATACAGAATTTTTATTAGACTGTCTTTTGAAAATACACTTTCAGTCAAYGCTCATCCCTTTCTTAAATGTCCAGGGCTCAGGAAAGGGCTCTTGACCAACCTCCTGCTCAAAAGAGGATCATCTCTGAAGTTAGACCAAGCTGAGATCCATGGTAAAAAGTGTCAGAGCAAGATCAAACAGATCAAACAGGAAACTCCTGTGGCAGTTTGAAAATCTCCTTAGCCCCAACAGTCACTTCCAAAAGCAACACTTTTTTTTTTTTTTATACCTAGGTGGTATTGTTGCTTCTAGAGATTGCTGGTGTAAATACCTAAGAACTACACTTCATTTTCCCAGGAAAATAATCACTATAAGAGCAAAATCAAGGCATCTAAAGACAGAATGGTGACTTTTCCAACRGTTAGGCACAGGCAACAACATTCATTTTCCCTTTGTGTTTAAAAATCCTCCCCTCTCAGATCTCAGAGTTTTTTAGGCTGCCAAAAACATCAAAATTCTTATGTGAAGTCAACTTAAAATACTGTTAAAATTTAAATAATTTGTTTCAGCATTAGGTTAACATTTTCATTCTTTTTCCTTTCTAATGTGATTCATTTTTAAATGCCAATTCCTCTCAGACAGAAAAGATGGAATTTTCATTTACAAGAATCTGAATTAAAATAATTCATAGCTTTTTCATAGAGAAAAGATATCAGCTACAAAATTAAAMATTAATTACTTTTATGTCTTCAAACATTATCTAAGTCACTAGACTATTATCCAATAGTCCAATTTGTTCACTCTCACAAATTTCTGTGTATTTTTAGTTCCTTCAAAATACCAGCTATATTATYAAAAATTAGAAAAACCTTTTCACAACTATTCATGCATTTTCTWGCACAGCTTCAGAATATGAATTTCTTCATAATGAACTTAACTTCAGAACACACTTGTGAGATGGGAGAAGAGGGTTAGTAATTTCTTCTTCATGGGAGCTGAACTGAGACATGGGAGAAAACCAGTAAGTACAAACTAGTTTGGAAATCCAATACTTTCAGACTACTACTACAAAAATATTTTATTTAATTATTTATGTATTTTACATTAATTTTTACGACCAATTAATGTACTCAGCAGTTTTGCAAATCATACCTCAAGGCTTCAACATCTGGCCACCCATTAAAATCTTATGCTACATGACTTTGTCAGCATTACACAGAAATGTGATGTAAGTGGGGTGTTTTTAAAAAACTTTATCATAAATAAAAAAAAAATATAAAAATGTTGAACTGTTTTAATAACCGACATATTCTGCTTAGGAAAGGGCCCTTCAGGATCATTGAGTCCAGCCCCAGGCCCCATACAGCACCATCTCCAAGASTGACACCATGTTTCTGAGAGCACTGTTCAAACACTTCTTGAGCACTGCCAGGCTGGCRCTGTGACCACTTCCCTGGAGAGCCTTTTCCAGTGCACAACCACTTTCTGGGTGAAGAACTTTTCCTGATATTCAACCTAATCCTCCTCCCCCTGACACAACTTCAGGCCATTCCCTCAGGTCACTAAYCATCACAGAGATCAGTGCCTGCCGTGCCTCTTCTCCTCCTGAGGAGATTGCAGACTGCAATGAGGTCTCCCCTAAGCCTCCTCTTCTCCAGGCTGACGAGACCAAGTGACCTCAGCTGCTCTTCATAAGGCTTCAACTCCAACCCTTCAGCATCCTCATGGCCCTCCTTTGGATGCTCCCCAACAACTTAATTGTCTTTTTGATGCTGTGGCATCCAAAACTACCCCCAGCACTCGAGGTGAGACTGCCCCAGTRCAGAGCAGAGTGGGACAACCCTCTTCCTTGCCTGGCTGGTGATGCTGTGCCTGATGCTCCCCAGGACATATTTGGCCCTCCTGGCTGCCAGGACAGAGCTAACTCAAATTCAGTTTGTCAATGACCAGGACCCCCAGGGCCCTTTCTGAGGTGCTGCTCTCCAGCCTCTCATTCTCCAGTCTGTAGACACAACAAGGGCTGCTCCATCCCTGTTGCAGAATCTGACACCCACCCTTGTTGAACCATATAATAGCTGGTGATTGCCAAGCCCTCCAATTTTTTGAGTCTCTCTGCCTTTAAGGGAGTCAACTACCCCCAATTTAGTGTAATTGGCATACTTAGTGTTCCTTCAACTCCTTCATGCAAGTCATTAATGAAAGGAACTGCATCTAAGTGGTTTAGAAGCACACAGGGCCAATGAAGGAGCCCTGTATAACCCCAGTGGTGACAGGTCACTGCTCTGATGTCACCCCAGTCACTGTTAACCCTTTGCACATAACACATGAGCTGGTTGTTCACGCACTGTGTCACCTGGGTTATCCAGCTGTGTGCTGGACATTTTGTCCAGAAGGAAACTGAGAGATAGTATCAAAAGTTTTATTGAAAGCCAAATAGATTCTATCAACTGGCTTCCCTTGATCAGCCAGGTATCTTAACCTTTTTAGAAGGAAATCAGATTCAACAAGCAGGACTTTGCCCTCACAAAGCCATGCTGGTTGTGACCCTTGATTGAGTTGTCCTCCAGGTGTTTTTCTGTACTTCCCACCATAATCCTTTCCATGATTTTAACAGCCACTGATGTGAGACTAACAGACCTGTAGTATCTAGGGTCCTCTTTCTTGCCCTTCTTGAAAACTGAAACAACATTCACAAAACTTCCAGTCAACTAGAACCTCTCCAGACTGACAGACCTGTAGTTTTCTAGGGTCCTCTTTCTTGTCCTTCTTGAAAACTGAGACAACATTCACAAACTTCCAGTCAACTAGAACCTCTCTGGGTTCCCAAGATGGCTCAGAAATCATTGAGAGAGGCTTAACAATGGCATTAACTAGGTCATTGAGCATTGTCTGATTCATGTTTTCAGACCCTGTAGCTTTGTAGGAATCCAGCTGGAGTAYCAGATCCTCAAAAAAATTGATCATTCCTGCAATTATGGTCCTCCAGCTTGATGCTCCTTGTCCTCTTGCCTTCTGATTTGTTTATTACAYGTGTGATATTTCAGTATTCCCTGAGGCAGAGTTATTTCAAATGGCAGTTGCCTTCTGACACAGCCTTGCCTGTACCCAGAGGAGGTCTGCAGCATGCACTGAATAAAGCAGTGTCTTATGGAGAAGGAATCCTGCAGTTAATTAATTAAGGAGTGCTTCATGGCATTCTTAAATGCCAAGTGATTTACTTCATAACTTCAGGAATAAAGTCAAGAAGTAGCTSTGTGTGTGTGTACGCATGTCTGCACCACAGATGTCCTCTTCCTCCAAATACTTCTTCATTTTTAAGAATGTATTTTCCCAGCAACCTCTTGCAATACGATGTAAGCTGTATGTTATTTCCTCTCATGAAATAATATCAAGGAAGAAATAAATTAAGGATCTGAACACAGGTTTGATGATTCATGCATCTTTCTTTTCCTACACAGTTATGTTCCAGATCCTTTTCACCCTATAATTATTTTTACACCAATAAGTAAGGGTCCTCATAACAAGAAATTAGGCCAAGCACATGCAGGCCAGCATAAGTAAGTATACAACATTGAATATGTAGGTTTTGTCCCATATTTCATGGTGAAAGCATTTGATCCRTRCATATAATAATTTGGTGAASAKCATGAGTTTTGAGAGTTCAGAAAATTAAAATGGAAAGCCCATGTACAATTAGAAGGTCTATAAGACAAAATAATGATGATATCTGTTCTTTGCTGAAGTTTTTGCGTGAAGGAAATGTCTCCAGAAGTGCCAGCAGGTACTGATATGCTTGGGAAAAGGTATAGGGCATAGCTAATCCTTACCCTTGATAGGTAAGCGTCTGCCCACTGACTAGCAAGAAGTTTTGGGTTTGGCTTCMCTTTATTTTGGTATTTYTTGGGCAGACAGATCAYCCCMTGCKAGCATTATTAACTAARTATTCTTAYATATAAWTGCATTGATTGGTTCTCATSTAACATGTTGTTAKATATTGCCTCATAAAGGTTCTTTCYAGCCTTGAATACACAGCCTGCCTACAGGTCCCTACAGGAAGRCAGGTCCTACCTAAATGCAGATTCCCTGGGTGCCCTCTTCAGTGTTTCACCTCACTGAAGGGCAKCTATTATTTTCAGTTCTACTCATCTGTTTTAATTCTTTGCCTATACATGAGACMCTTTCAAAGCTTTCAACACCACAGTGTGGAAGAAAAGTTCAGTGCTGACTGCCTCAGTTAACAAGCATAAGCTTGCAAGATATAAGTGAAATTAAATGGGAAAACAGTGCTGTGCAAAACCAAAATGCAGGTCTTAAGCTCRAGAGATTTAGTTTCATGTTCTGAGTTAGACATCAAAATTCTCAAGGAAGCTTTTTTTTTCCCTGAAAATCTACCTAGCTTAGGAAAATGTTGGTTCTTATTACCCATGTGAGAAACATATTGTAAAAAAAGTATTGCTTAGAGTAGAGCAATTACAAAAAGAATTGTGTTGGTTTTGTTTTTTTTCTTCCTTTGTCTTCCTTTTTATTTTTCAAATTTGATTAGCATTTAAAAAAATAAGCAAACATTTTATTCAAAGTGCAGTAAGGGAGAAAAAAGGAAATGCTATTTTAATCCTTTATGTAGCTGACAGGGRTTTTGTAATCACCTTAGAGCTGACAGTGCAATTGGGGCCTATCTCATTCAGATCAAATCTGACTACTGCAGATGCTAATGAACAGATTCTTTTTTTTTAATAGGACACATCTACTGGAATAGTCCATGAGTTTAGGAAGTTTGCTTTCAGAATTTTCTGTACAGCATCTGCTGACACCTTACTCCTATCTTCTGCTTTTGTTTGTCTTTAATGTGTAATTTTTTTCTGTGAATGAGCAAATATTTGCTTTAGTAAATGACTGCAAAACTGATATTGCACCAAGGCTGATAAATTTGTATGATGATTTGGAAAACTCAACCAAATAATTAATAATTAGCAAGGTCCAGAAATAATATTCTGTTTCTGGTATTGAATGCTACAGGCTGTTTGCATGACATTGTTGCCATGTACTTCCACCTCCTCAGCACAAATTTAAAGCTGCTAAGCTTGAGTCAGTCATATTGTGAAATGAATATCAAATTCCACAGTTGCTTTCCTCAATAGGGGGATATTTAGGGAAAGGATCTAACAGGAAATTACAATTGATAAATACACACCTTGGACTTGCTTATGGTTATGACAGAGATACACATTCCCAGGCGAGATGTGTAAGCAAAATCATTAAAAACCTAAAGAATTTATTGCAATTTTTTTCTGTTTGTTATCAGTAAAAAAAAAAACAAACCAAAAAAAACCCTCAAACAAACCATCCAAGGACTTTCCACAAGTGGTGACTTTGTCAGTTTCCAGCATGACATTCAGCTTCAGAACTTTTTTCCTCCTCAAAAACATTGACACTATCCAACAGTACATTCAATACCTAACACTGACAACATTAACAGATTTTTTTATATATGTTTAGGAAACACTTGAAGCAGATAAAAGTCAGGGAAGGATGTGATTACCAGGTTAAAATGCTCATGTTCCAGTCAGAACAGAGTTTAAGTTTTTGTTCCTTCTCACTGACCTTTTCTTTTTCACGTGGTAATGACCACAAACCCASTCCTGCTAACAAGAGCAACAATATTYWGTATTTTGCAYAGCCTATTGTCYAGCAAATARGRTTCAGCCTRTATTTACCATTCAGTCTACAGGGAYRGAKTTTCARRAAACCACATAGAAAGTAAAGAGAAATTAAGCACTTGTACTTCAATTAAAAACAGCAGGAAGGCACAGCTGTAAAAATGTTGAGATGAGCACCAATTGACTGGGCAGCACTGGTATCTGGCAAGGAGTCTGGATTTCAAAGTTATTTAGACAGCATGAGTTCTCACAACACTAAATTAGAATGGGCAAAATTAGAGTTAAGCCAGTGTAATAACCATCCCACAAAATTTGTTCTCAGGATGACCCCCAATATATGAACTTTTTCCTCTGTGAACTGCCCTTGTCCCTCAGCAATCAAATGACTAAATCCTGTAACACTGTTATCGTCTCTGCAGTGGCCCTTGTGAGCCAGAATCAATTTATCAAATGGGATAAATGTTCAGAATAGTCTAGCAGATGAAAATGATTTCTGGATAATACCAGTACAGAGAAATTTATTGCTAGCTATTCTTTTCTTTATCTGGGAAAAGAATAAACAGAAGTCCCAGGAACACTTACAGAGTGATTTCCAGGGAGCACTTAGCCTTGAGAACTATTGCTACGTGAAAAACTGGAGATCACTTCTTTTTGTGCAGTAGAGAGAAACCTGAAGCATCTGATTCTTCTTGAATTTGGACATGTCAGAACCTGATCTGGTCCTACAGCTGTAGGGATATTCCTCCTGTCTGGGAATACTCTCACTGTATATGCTGACAAACACTGTCMTGCACAAGGAATAAAAAACAGTGAGCAATAACGAAAAACTCTACAGCAGGTACAAAATATGCCTAACACAAGGTTTGAAAATGCCACACACCAAAAAACAAATCATTCATCTGGGTGGAGTCCTGCAATATAATTATATTAAAGAGAAGAATTATGCCCAACCTACCTGCACCACAAAAAAACTTAATTAGCTGTTTTAAAACATTCATCATAGAAATGCTAGAATTCATGAAATATTTGGCTTAAATAGCCAGTTGGTAGGCAAATCTTATGGACAGAAATGCTTTTAGGTATCTCTTTTGGACAGATGTTCTCCCCTACTCTAAACAAGTCACGATTTCTTAAAATTGATGAGYAATAACCCTGCAGTAGAGGAAATCTGAACTGGACAGTAGCATCTAATCAGGAGCAAATGTTAAAGAGCATCATGATGTTGGATTAGATTCAAATTTCACTTGACTTTTTCTCCTCTCTTGGGAGAGGCTTGGATCAGCCTGAGAAGCAMCCTAGAGCTAATGAATAGAAATGGATATTCAGACTACATAGCTACTGGTGAAGTGCATGGAATGAGGTACAAGAAAACCAAACCAAGGAAAGCTGGAAATCAGGGAAAAAATACAATAATCTACCAAAACCTGTAGCTTAAAAAAGACGTATTTATGTCATGTTTACCCTCTTAAGAACTGCTGAATGCAAAAAACAAAAGCTGAATACTAAACCCAAGTAGAGACCTGCTGAATGATCATGTGCCACTATTACACCTGGAATCCCACCCTAGATCAAGAAATTTAAGAATTGAAAAAAATTAGAATATGTGTATATTTCTGAGGAGTCCAGTTGAAGAATTTTCTCCAAGAATGTWTTTTTTTTAGTGTTACAGGAAATTTTAAACACATTTCAAACTATAATTATTAAAACATCTTTTAATTTAATTTGAGGTTGAATATTTGTTACTCCTGGTATTGGTCTAATCCCACAAATAACCTCCACAAAGACAGACTTTMAGGGCCCTTCAGAGACTCGCTGATTCCAGTGGTTTCTCTGCTACCTGTTCAATAGATCACTATTACATTACAAGTTCAGGTCTGTGCTCAGCAGAATATTTAAGAGCACACTTAGATCCATACTTACTCATCACAGCACTCAACCATAAGCACGTACTCAAACCCCTCCAGCATCAATAKGACTTAAATATTTTACTGACTGTGAGTAGATATTTCAAATGGGACACTGGCTGGGTATGCCAGCACATGCACACCTCATTTCTCTTCTCTRACAAGGAGTATGGAATATTTATTGTGACTTACACTACTATTACATTGTTGGATGCAGCTAAAAAACTGTCAAATTGCATTTGATTTAACACATATGTATTTTTACCTTTAAAAAAGTTTGTTGGAAACATAAGTGTTATACAGCATTTCTGTGATGTTTTTCAGAGGACTCAAGTATGATAAAGTTTATTATTGCATTGCTGTGTTGGACAAATTTGATAGAAACAGMTGGAAAGATGACCCACCTATTTTTACTGCCCACTTCAAAACAAACACCAGCTCTCACAATTTTTGGAGACAAATGTATACAGAAATAATTAAAAATAATAAAGACCAGGATGTTTGAAGCTAATTTGATAGTAATTTACACTTTAAAAAAAAACTAGAGTAATTGTTTTGAAAACGGCAGAATACCTGGGCCTGTAAATAAAGTACAGTTAGGATTGTTAGTCTGAAAATGTTTCCTCTGTCATGATAATTACTAAATTTAAAAAAGGTGACATATTTAATTTAAAATTTTTACCTGACCCTTTTTCAACAGATTGCTAGATAAAAATTTACCCACAAACTGTCTTTAAAATAAGCTTTGTGCCTCCAAATCTAGAGGTTGAAAGAAGATTGCATTATTTCTCTCTGTAACTCAGTGGTGAAGAGGGCCAACTCAGTGATCAAAAACTCTTGAATCTTTGACTCTCTTGAATCTTGAGCCTTTTACTATACATCCTTGCTAATGCCAAGACTTGGAAATTAAGGACAGCCTCTTAGAATTTCCTTTCTCAAATATTTATTTTCTCCCTAGGGAAGTAGAAGATAAATAACATACCACAAAATTATATATACTGCATATATTATAAATGCTGCATAAATCACATGTCACTAAAATGAAAGATAATATAAATCTGTTATAAATTAAAAGCAACTGTTGAAGAAMGTAAAATAACCATCCTTTGTGCATAATAAATGTCAAAAGTAGGTGTTCTCTTGTGTGCAGATAGCTGAAGTCTCTAGAAAACTTATTTGTGTTAGTCACAGCCCAAACCAAAGTCCAATTTTATCTCTCTTGGCTCTAAAAGTGAAAGAGTTGTCATTCCTGAAATCCAATTTGGCATTTCAAAGTTGTTTTTTTTTTTAATTCTGTATATTTAGAATTGTTAGTGTTAGGATTGTGTTTTGATAGTCTGGCAGCTACACTAGTATTTGCAGTAGTAAACTATACACAGAACTACAAGTTGCCTGATGCTGTTACAATACCCTAACACAAATATCTGGGACAGTTGAAATAGCCAGGAAGAAAACGATTTTGGAATAACTAGGACCCATAACTAGTTAAAATGGGTWGAAGTTCTCATATTCTTGTGTCTGCTGCTAGTGGTGTAACAGGCTGGTGTGACAGTCACAYCTGAGTGAGACACACGGGGTCTGTACTGAAGGCACTTCCCAGCAGCCAGAAGAAAACCCCACCAGCATCTCATTGCACGTTGCTCTGTGAGTATTTGCAATTGCTGTTTCACATTCCACAGAACAGAAGGGCAACTTTGGGGGAAATATTTACAAAATATTGTGATGTTGGCAAAAACCTTTTCCATTTTACAAAGTAGACTGTATTTATACATAGGGGCAGTAGACTTTGCACAGTGTTTTCAGAGCAAGAAGCATTACGCTACACAGCATTACTGTGAAGGATAAAATCCCTATTATTAGCTTTTTACCTCTGCAAGCTTAAATGGAGTTAATAATCAGCTTTGCAGCCTGTAGGTATAGTTGGAAAGGCATGAAGAAATCTGATATTCTAGCCAATATTGTACTCAAAGAAAAGCAGAAAACCTGAGTTTACCTTAACTAATGTTAATAGCAAAAGCATTTTGATTTTCAGGCTGTGTTCTCCAAAACAGTATCCAGGTGTTTATGAGCACCACCAAGGCTAACAGGAATACTCCAGTGCTTAATAGCAGCCTTACCAGAACTGTAGAAAAACTAACCACAGTTAAAAATGGTCTCARTGGCTGAGTAATTTGATAATAACATTTGGTTTAATGCTCAAAAAGACACTCCCTTATTTTCAAAAGGCTCCCTAGCTTCAAATTATTTTAAACGTAGAACTGGCAACACTGAAAGCCTTTAAAAAAACCCCCAAAATTTAACACTATTTAAATTTACTTTGAACTTTCTGTAAATGCACCATTATAGAAAAAGTAATGTTACAGGAACAGAAGAAATATGTTTTTTATAAAATTAATACTAATGTATTTGTCTTAACTATATTGTGTAACTTCGCAGAAAACACTTCTTAAATTTTTTTAAAGTATTGTTACAATATATAGGGAGRAAATAAATATTTGATAAAGGAAATTCTAAGAGGCTGTCCTTAATTTCCAAGTCTTGGCATTAGCAAGGATGTATAGTTGGTAAAGGCTCAAGATTCAAGAGAGTCAAAGATTCAAGAGTTTTTGATCACTGAGTTGGCCCTCTTCACCACTGAGTTCAACCAGCACTAGTACAAGTTGCCTGGAGATGTTCTGGAGTTTCCATCTTTGCAGRTACTCAAAAGCCATCTGGATGGTCCTGGGCAATCAACCTAGGTGGCCCTGCTTGAGAAAGGGATTTGCAGCCAGGGGCCACTTTCAACCTCAGGCTCTCTGCAATTCTGTGCTAACTCTGAATTTATCATCTTTCCTATTCTCTTCCTTAACTATGAATATTCCGCTTAACTTTCCCGAAAAGTTCTTGCACAAACCCCCAGTCACGCAATACAAATTCACTCTTTGGTTGCTACTTTGTGTCCTCCTTCTTTCCCTGAGCAGAAGGCAACCTAAGCCTACTGATGCTCTGAAGAATGGGACTCTCAAACTCTTAAATGGCTTTTGTACTGCTGACACYGGGAGGCAAGCAAGCACAGGGCTTTCTGGTGTCAAAGGGAGCTCACTGAGATTTCCAGATAAGCTCAAATATTTAATCAAGCCCGCGTCTTGATCCATCCCATTGCTATTTGCTGTGCATGGAAAAAGTCATTTGGACAAGGCATCAATGACAGGCTTTAAAGCTTTTGCAAAATGCAATTCAACTTGAAGTGACTGCAAAAACAACAAGCTTCACGGTTGATGACAGAAACACAAGGAGACACCAATACAGAAATGTGCTTTTGTTTCTTGTATTTTACAGACAAAAAACCTGTTTCAAAAAAAAAAAAAAAA
>CADDXX010000422.1:286221-402005 GCA_902810485.1 Alauda arvensis | reverse complement strand
GGTATTGTTAATCATAAAATATGCCAAATGGAGGCCATGAGCCTCTCAGCTTCAATGCTGAGCCACATGGCAAGTGATCCAACAGCAGACTCAAATCTATGCAGCTCTATGTGCCTTCCTCTTGTGGAAGAGAGCAAAGAGAATTGACAATAAAACGAAATTAAGAGATTGGCATCCAGCAGCCAAAGTCCCCTACATCTTTCTACTTAATTGCCTTTTTCCTGGTAGTATGAAGACTTAAGGTATTCAAAACCATTCTCTTTGGAGAGCTCACTTCTCAGTCAGCTCAGAATGGCTAAGAATCTGTCAGGAGCTGTAGTAAACTCTTTCCCAACTGAAATGTACCTCTAGAACGCAACAGACAGTTTTGTACACAGAAGCCCTATACAGCAGTTTAAAAGAGAAAAACTAAGAAGGAAAATTACAATCAATGACAATTAATAATTACAATTAATAACACTCTGAAGGGGTACGATAGAGCTGCACAAAATGTTGCGATTCACACAGAGGTTCAAAGAAGGGTTTGTGGCTCTGTACAGGCTCATTCCACTCTGCTTGGAGTAGCACAGAAATAGTAGATCAGATCACAAATCTGTGAGACTTGAAGCCCTACCAAAACTCCAAGACCCTGAAACATCTCCAATTTCCAGGGCTCAGGTGAATGTTCTTTTTGTAGCCAACTCTGCAGAGGGGGCAATGTCCATAATTGACCTCAACAACTCTCCTTAGTCTTTTTGATCTGCCTTTTGGAAAAGCAAAATCCCACATACTAACATTTGTTGTTCATATTGTGATGTCTYAGCAATGCACAGATTTGAATCACTAGAATTACAAGACTGGATACAGGAATTTTGTGTGTACATGCATCTCTGTCTTGACAATTTCTGTGTTAGAGCACCTGGGTTCATTGCCAAGTCCACAGTCTGACACTCTTCTCACAGTATTCACATATCTGTTTGTATTTCCATCTAGAACTTCATAAAAAAAATTTCACATGCCAAAAAACATGTGAAACAGTGGGAGAAGCAGTTCCCTACCGCAGGTTACTCACAGCCATCCCCCTGGTAGCAGCCTGGAACATGCAAGGTGTTAAGATTCTCYCTTGGGGAAAAATATTTGCCTCTATACCTTATAGAAACTGTCATGATTCACAGCACTCCTTGAGGATTGGGGTGAAATTTTCTTCTGAGTGATTGGAAAATTATCAACAGTTTTTCTGCGTTCCCTCTTAAACTTGTGATAAACAAGTGCATTCCAGAAAAAACAAAAAAAAATCCTCCTTCATTGACCTGAATGCGTTCTTACACACTAGCAGGTTGCTCCAAACTGAATATCACTGTAAAAAAGACACTTTGTGGTACCAGAAACATGTTGAGCACTRGCATAGTGGGTCTTCTGTATGTCTGTTATTTCAATTTTGTTTTATTTTGAGGGCTGGAAAGGGAGGGTTCTTTGCCGTACAGAGTTTAGTGCAAAACCATAAATGTAGGTTGCTTGGCAACTGCTTTTAAAGAGTGTTATTTGCTCTCAAAGAGACAAGCTGTTATTTCTTGCCTTTTAAAACAAAAACATAAAAGAAGAAAAAAAGAAGCAAAAAGAAAAAAAAAGTACTTCACCAGCTGTTAATGTAAATGGCTCCTTTATATGCATACAGTGGTGGCCTGCAAGGCCTTCCTCCTCCCCACCACATGATTTCCAGCAGAGAACCTGTAGCAAAGAAGTGGTTTTCTACRAGAAGTGCAGCCAAGTGGAACTGACATCTCATACCAACTCAGAAAAAATAAATTACGTGCAAGACAATGCATCTCACAGGGGGTAAAAAGATATTAGATACYAAGGTCAAAGCAGCTCAAAATTTTCTTTTTTAAAAGGTCTTGCTATCAGCCTCTTGGGGAAAAGAGGGGAAAACAACTCCTCTACAAATCCCCCCACCGAGCTGTTTAATCCTCTGTTTAGAAGAGGCTGTGAAGGGGCAGAGGCTCAGCAACACCAAGCTCAAAGAGCAGAATTAGGGAGACCCAGCTGCAAGAGACAGGATCACTGGACTCCCTGAGGAGGACATCCCCCATCTAGAAGCTTTTCACACCTTTTCAGTCACTGAAGCCAGAAAGACAAACTAGCAATTGCTGCTCAAGACAAAAATGCAATGGGTCCRTAAGTTCCACCACTTCCATCTGTTTCCCTTCTCTTTCTTATTGAGTATGCAACATCTTAAAACTGCTTGTGCTGAATTTTGCATGTTCTGGTTTCATGAAGACAATCAGCRTTAAGTTGCATCAATAATATCAGCTGTTATTTAGCTGCAAAAAGACAGCTTACAAAAACCAGGCACACTGAAGGATCCAGAAAGTGATTCAAATTTATTTGATATGTGCAGTTAAGGTTGCAACTTTGCATGACAGAATGTGTGATTTATAAAACAAGCATGCTTACTTCTCTTGGAGGAAATTTATGCAGGGCAGAGATCCAATTCAGACTACAGAGGCTAAGAATTTCAAAAGAAAGCATTTAAGGTATGTCCTCAACAGTCCTTTAGCTCAAGGAATATATACTTTWTTTTTTYCATCCACTYCAAGCAAGTCAACWATCTTAGAGGTAAGAGTCAACTACATGAATGYCTCTGCAGAAAAAATAGAAAGGAGAAGAACTGGTAATAAAACTTAATCTGAGTAAATACRGTAGAAAACTTTTAAATTGCAGGCSAAAAATCAAATATACTATCAAGAASATGGACTGTACAGCAGTTTAATATTCTTCTAATACTGACAGATGAATAGAGGTTAATAATAATCTGGTTTCTTTCAAGATTGCCTTGCAGACGGTGAAAGTTCCCAAGTCAAAACAACAATTAGCCAAGTCTCCAAAAAGATTAATTCTCCTGAAACCATCATATGACTAGAGTTAGCAGGTTTCACTTAATCTGATGGAAAGTTTTGTGTCTGGTGAATTTTATTATCTGGTAGGTGGCAAAAAAACCCCAAACAAACACAAAAAACAACCAACCAAACAATGAAACCCCCCATATGTATAAGTCAATCAAGAGGCCAAAACTCATCAATTAGGCCTGAATCAAGTTTGTATCATCAAGTATACCAACTGTGTTGCACCAGAAGAAAATTGTAGTCAAGTGGTAGACCTGTATCTCTTTCAAGTCCAAACCTGAGCTACAGCAGCACAAGACACTTTGGTTACATGTGGATTTAATGTTTCTTATCTTTTTTGAAAGTARTTTTCCTGTATAAAAATGCAGTTCTAGCTATAATTGCTTAAGAATTTTGCAGTTTCTTTGAATGGTCACCAAAGCAGAGCCTGTTTTCAATATTTTACATTCTCAGTTTTAGATGACATTTAGGATAAAATTCGCTTCTGTAGAGGGGAACCAAGATACATACACCTCAAAAAACAGATTAAGTGAAATTCCTTTCCTGGTGTGGTTCCAACACTAGGAGAAGAAACAGCTTTTCTGATATACATTAAAAACAATTGGCCCTGAGATGAATGGCCTTAAGAATCTGTATCTACATTTTGTTTGAAAAAAATGTAAAGAACGCCTAACAGCACTACCAAACAAACTCATGTAAACCATGCAATTTTATTCCAAAAGGGTGGAAACAATTTTTTCCTTTGCTTAGCATTCAGAAATTACTTTCTGTAACTCACTCTACAGATGAACATCTCATGTGACTACAAGGGGGAGCAAGGAAGGTAAATGCATGGAGTTATACAGCTGTAATCCTGTCCAATTTTGTCATGGCCCCAGCAGTGGAACCAGCAACAGCAGGACTACATAAAGCTTTCCATGGACACTTAATAGCACAGAACCTATAATCATTTCAGCCAACTCTAATTTGTTGGTGTGTTGTGCAAGACCTTCATGCTTGTAGCAGACATCAGGAAAATGGGGTGGCAGATACATTTTAGATGRGCAACTGAGGAGCTGAGCTCTGCCAGGCCTCTCAACACAGCAATGGAAAAGTTGTAACCATGCCTCAATTCAATTTTCTTTTATTCTAAAGCAGTATACAGGCAAATATGGTGAGAAGGAATGAGCTCGTTTTGCTTCCATAGAAGTCATAAGAAGTCCAATAAAGCCTGCAATGTTTCTCCAGTGTGGGCCTAGCATCAATCCATTGGGTACTAGGCACCTTAGTCCCCAGACAAGCATTTTCCTCATAAAACTCTCAAGACCATTAAGAAGCATGTAATATGTGCAGTGGTTACTTTTTCAGAAAGCAATCTATTGACTTATTTCAGACTGCAATTACTGTCCCAGTCAGCTCAAACAAGCTGGAGGTTTTTTCCCAGAGCTGGAATYAGAGTAAATATGCATCTCTTTAGACTGCTTATCCCTCTTTAGCCCATGTGGAATATAATTAGTGCCAGATTCAGGGCAATGATAGTGGTCATTCAAATTCCGTACTGCAGAAGAAAAGATAAAAGGAATAAAAACCATGAACAGACTGATTCTGAGTTCAAAAGTTAATATCTGAGCATTGTCAGCTGTGTTGTARCCATCYATCTATACTGGGCAGTTKAAAGTCCTTGGTTCCCAAGCCATCAGACCTGGAGAGGACAATCTGGTCTTCTCAGAGGGCACCCACTTTGGGCCTCTCAAGGCAGGCAGAGAGCAATTGGCTGGCAGAACCTGGTTAAGTAGGGGCATTGCTCACTTTGAACATTAACTTACTGCTAAAGCTCTTAACACAGCCAGAAACTTGGGTTCACATTCTTTAAGCAATTTGAAAGACCCACATTCCTTCTCAGGTGTCTCAAGGCACTGGTGAATCTAAGGGACACTTAATGTTTGTAGCCCCAATTAGATAAAGTGTAGAAAGGAAGCTAAAAGGAAGAGCATGCAGTGGAATCCATATCTGTAGCCTGGAAGCAGGCTACAAGGTCAGGGGGAAGATTGTAGCTTTCACTCACTATTTCCTGGATTGCTAAAACATTTGCAAGACTCTTTTTTTCTTTATTTTCTTATTTTCTTTTTTTTTTTTTTTTCCCACAAACAAGCCAGGAAATTGATTTGAGCTATTCAGCACGGTACTTTCCAACTGCATATTCACTAAAGAGGAACAAGAAAATCAGGAAAATTGTGGAACTCTCCRCACTATGAGGCACCTTTTTAGGAGGTAAAAAATATATATGGATGTAAGATTCCTTTTTGTCAGAACTTTAGCCAAAAAAAATTACAGAACAGTGGTCACTTGATTTTGATAACATAAATGTAAACTCTGGTTTGGGGCTTTTTGCATTCTCATTGATGGAGTGTTCTTTGCTTAAAAAACTACAAATACTCAAATAACAYCACCAACCAACATTTGGGACTTTCATCATTCTAAGGATTGCAACTAAATTGTAGCAATAAAATTACAAAAGATYATTTCTGACATTATAATATGACATCAATATGCACTACATGTGGAAACATTAACATTTATATAAAAATATTAATTACGTTCATTTAACTTAACCTTCTTACAATCACAGCCTCATCTATTAGCAAACACACTCTGAATAACCTCAGCAATTCCATCTGAGGTTTAAATAAAGAGCTTGTGTTTTAATACTCTTTTGATATTTGGATAACATTCAGRCTTTATATTAGATTTTTTAGTGAAGTGCCATCCTTGCCTGTAAGCTAGCAATTAAATTTATCTTTCCAGCAACAGCCTATACTGAACACAGTACTGTACTCCAGTACAGACTAAAAGGTAGGAATTAGCATGATCTGTTGATAATGAAAAAATGCATGTGCTGAAAAAAGATGCTTGAAGAGGYCTGAGCTGGTATGACCCACTGAAATGGGCCAGCTCTGTTTGTCTTGAGAATATAACCCAAAACCAGCTGTTTCCAGCCTCCCAGACCGTAGAAGGACACTGGCAGAGCAACACTGCCTCCACAACAGATAGGACTTCTAARTGCTGGACCAGACAGGGCAACAACTCCCAGAGGAAATATTCCTTCTCCCTGTCTCTTTCGTGGATGTTTTTTTTCTTTTCTGCAGTCCTCCTTTATACATCAGAAATGTCCACTGGTTTTCTAACATGAAATAATCTGCATGAACCCTCTCCAGCCTTCCAATAGTAAAATGAACAGCAATGTGATTGAGTAAAAGCACCTAGATTTGGAAAGCATATTTAAAGAAAYTTAAACCAAAATTAAAAACTTGGCAAACTACAAGCCTTTGATCAGCCTGAAGCATCCTCCACAGAAAACAGTTAATGCAATTTTTCTATCTCTGCCTGGAAAAGGTAGTTGCTGAAGTGCTCAAAGAGAACTTCTCCTGTTTCAGGCCCCCACTGTAAAGCTAATGGCTTGAAATACTGTTAGATGACACAGCAAAAGGACCATACCAGTTTTTCTTTACYGTATTTTTGCCTTTTCTGGATGAGCCATTTGAAAACGTTCTACTTCTCTTTCTTTTTTYGCAGATTTCTCCTGGTGACAGGAGCATTTACATGAAAATACAGAACAGGCACTGACTGACACTGTGTTGAAGCTCATAAAACTACCAAATTATGTTAGGTTAGAATAAATGTCAYTGGCATACAGGAACATAGCATGCTTACTAAAGCTTCTGCATAATTAAGTTGGAATATTTACTTAAAACTAATTAAAGATAGAATAACAGTCTGTTCAAAATTAGGGAGTTTGGTTTGGGTTTTTTGTGTAGAGAAAGGGAAACTGCAATTTGTTTAAACTACTGTGACAGGTGATACCTGATTAGTTTTGCCACATCTCACATTTCTAATGAAGACAGGTTTGMGATTAAGCTGAAAAATGTATTCTGRTGATGTGGGAGATATTTACATCATGTAAACAAATACACCCATGCATGTGGGCATTATGATGCAAGTCAAACTTCAAAATAATGGGTCAACTGCTAATGAAAATCTCAACTTTTCTTTAAACTACTTATAGTCCAGATGTAGCATGGCTGAATCTCAAAATGCATGGCAGGAATGGTCTGCAAATCTCACAGCAACAAACAATTCCAATTTCAGGCTGAGAATGGTCTGTAAAATTCAGGATGCAGAGAGAGAAAGGCTTGTCCAATGTTTGTCATAGATGTAAAAGGAACTGGAAYAATACAGGTACAGCCTAGTGACCACAAGCCATTTGAACCAAACAGAGAGACTGAGGCACTCTTGGAGGCTGAAGGTACAGGTACCAGTAGTATTCTTTCTTTGGGAAAGGGGATGAAGTCACCCAACAAATGACATTTTAAAGTTGTTTCCAGCTAAAAATGAAGAATTTCTTTGAGAATGCAGGGATATAATTTTTGGACCAAGCATTCATGAACTGATGCAGAGCACTCTAATAACACAAAGCAGGAATGAGAGCTGCCTCTTTCATTGAATGAGCCCCAGTCAGYTCAGGGAACAGGTGGGTATCTCAGCAAGGGGATGTAATGCACAGATGTGTGTGAAAAGTGCCATTTACTGAGAGACAGCTYCAAACACAGAACAGCACAACCCTTCTGGCACTGTGGAAACTGGTAAAAACCAGACAAATGGCAGATGTCAAATATGGAAATGTAAAGAGGAACTCAGATATGAAGGGATAAAAAATGTTAAAAATAAMGGATAAAGAATAAAAAAGGCTATACTGTTCAATTTGAATGAAGAGATTAGGACCATCATTTAAACCACAAAAGAGAAAAAATAAATGATGTGGCACCTAATACTTTTCTGCCCTCTGTCTTCAGTAAAGGATTAATCAGTGCCAACCACAATTCTTTTAATAAAAGGAAAAAAGAAAAGGAGAGAAACTTCTGGAGTTGTAAGGTAAACTATGGGTAAGCCTTTAACCAATATGATGAAATTACTCTTTAGTGCTAAGAAGTGGATGGAGGCAGTCCCTGCACCATTAAGAGTTGTCTGGAAGACCCCATGAAAAACTGAAGTACTGGAGGACAATGGGGAGCATTGGAGGGGTGGAGGAAAACCCACAAACTGGGTTTGGGTTTTTTTTAAATATTCTTCATCCTTACTTCTCTTGTCCAGTTGCAAACGCTGTAGATACCTATTACCTCCCCACACCTTTCTCTCTAGTTTTTGATGAAAATTTTGTTTCTACTATAAATTGTTCTGGAGGTTGTAAGCAGAAACATTTCCCTTTATGTCAAATGTTTTAAGTTAAGAGAATTTCTGGAAAAAGTAGGAAATAAAGGACCTTGCCCATGGTTATTATTTACCAGATGCATAATTTTCAGCTTTTTTTTCATTTAGGATCTTATGGGAAACATCACATATTATGGACATTTAATGGACATGGTTTTTCATTACTTTAGATCATAATAAGAGAGCAGAACAAGAAAGTTTATCCAAAAAACYCCAAAATCTTCACACAATACAGACCATAAGAATAAAATAATGTATCAATACTATCAATACTGCTGTAAGTGTTTAAACTCAAAATACTGGAACTCTCACAAGCTGAAGCAATTAACATTGCTAGAATCATTCTCAGTTTACCAACTGGGTTAACTCTGCTCTAAGTTAGAACAACACTGATGTATCTGACTGCACAGAGAAAATTCTGGCACAGGTCAATAAGCCCAATCCTGGATGAACCATTTTTCTTCCGAGCAGGGCAGACTTGTGAGATATTCATGTGTCAATGAACATTTCCAAGTACAGAAAACTTGTATAATTTGAATTTATGCTCTGCTTCATAAAACCTTTGAACTGGGATTTCTAGTATAACATGCCACTTGAAGGAAGACAAAAGGTTCAGCATCCCAAGAATAGATACCCACAGTGAGGGAGAACATATATCAGTATGTCCCCTTGGATCTCATGGTCACAAATGCATAAAGCATCTGCTAAAAGACAGGTGATATCTTTAGCTAAAACTGTGGAAATGATACAGATAATTCATGCWTTGGCTATCTAATACTGAAGACGTGTTTAGCTCTATCCTCAAAAATCACAGTTCTAACAGCTGGCTCTGGTGCTTAGGCAGAGAAACATTTGTCTAGCTTGCTGAAGCARTTATGAGGACCAAATTAAAATATCAGTGCTAGGAATAATATGCCTCTTACCTGTTTTCTTCTTAAGGTAAGAACAGCTGCACTGGATTTTATCTAGGGAAAGCACCCAGTTTCAAATAAAAACTATGTGGAAGGAAGTAGAAGGCATGAAATRTACTGTAAAGGGTGAAATACTAATGGCATTTGGGCAGCCTGGTCYAGTGGAAGGTGTTGGGAGGASGTAGCAGGAAAGACTGGATGAGAATCTTTAGGGATCTTTTCCAGCACAARCCATTCTATGATGACATTTTATTGTGGTTTGGTCAGGGACATGTTGTACACAGCAGTTCTTGGGACTTTGAGAGGCCAAAGCAGTGTTATAATTCAGAGTCTGAGAACAAAAGGTATTCAGAATTTCAACATTTCTTTGCTGCCCTAGTCCCCRGTCTATGTTTATTTTCAACTCTCACCTTTATTTTTCTACTCACACACCATTTCTAAGCATTCACTTCACATCTGCTCACAAAGCTAAAGCCCTGATTCACCTGCTGCTTAACTCTTTTATGTGAGTCTATTTTCACAGAAGCCCTTGGCTTGGCAATTGCACAGGTCAAATCACAGCATTCTCCAGATACAGAAAATAAGGCAGCTATCTTCCTATGCTGTGAATTAGATAAACAAACTAATTTTACACATAGCTCTGCAATTTTGCAGAATATCTTCTCTGTGTGTCATCCCCTTTCTTCTGTTACATAACGGCTGGGGTTTTTAAATAAGCCCTTTGTATTGCAGAGCTTGTCATTACATTTGCACTTTGCCATTCCTGCTTGTATTTTTTTCCTCAGACTTATGCAATAATGGGAATGCTAAGATGAAAATAATAATAATAATAAAAAGTTCTAAATCATAACGGCAAGGTATAGYAGGCATTTGTTCTTGCATTCAATATTAAGAGAAAGAAACCAAGGCATAACTAGACATGCAGCTGGAGAGCCAAGGCAAGGCTAGAGAAAGATACTGAAAAGCCAAGCTGAAGGAAATGCTGACTTAGACCCAGGATTAGAGCAGAGGAAAAGACCTGTGGAAATGAGGCAAGTGCAAAGCAGAGACCAAAAGCAGAGCAGGCAATATCAGGAAGTTAAGGCCAAAAATGGAAGCAAGGAAGGAAGGCAGATATGCTGCAGTGGTCAGAGGAAGGTCTGCATACCACCTGACATCAGAGGTGTGCAAATCTTCTTTGGGAGAGTCAACAGAAATTCAAAAACTCACACTTGGAAAAACTCACACTTCTCTTCCCACCATGAAAAATAAAAACAAACCAGATTTCTTGTGGGGACATAAAAACTCTTCAAATAAGGGCCAAAAATCACTTACAGTAACCAAGAAATCTAAGAGTACCACTGATTAATTCACAAATTAATTTTCTAGAAATGAATATACAAATAAAGGGTGGATCTGGAAAGGTCAAACAGACTTTAATCATAAATACCAAGACTTTTCATAATAGATTTATGGAAAGATCTGAGAAAAAGGTACTTAATTTTTCAGATCCAGAAGTGTAGTCACAGAGCAGTGAACAACTCCCACCCAAAAGACTGAAATTTTGTTTTAGCCTCTGTTTGAAAATGAAGGCCTGCAGATACCCAGTTCAGTGGAAGCCATATCAGGCAGCAGGACAATAACAGTGAAGTCCATGTCTTGGGGAGAGAAGGTACAATTTCTACCAGAAGTATTACTCAGCTTTTCTATACAAATTCAGCAGAAAAATTTTCAATCAACTTGATGTTAAATTAATGAAGTATGATAAATTTTGCTTGAAATTTTGATTTCAAATGTAATCATGAAATGTAATAATAATAAAGTGGCTCATTTTATTTGTCCATTGGCTTTCAGAGAAAAATTTGAATTCCTTCCAAAATTTAGAGATGCACCAAGTCCTTTATTTCAAGTTTAGCCAGCAGAGAAGAATATCAAGCAGTAACTATTGTATCCTGTGTTTGGCATGTACATTATTCAGGAGTTCCACTCTGCAGCATCAGACAGGTACAGATATGCCAATGACTCAGTTTGACTAAGTATTTTCAGCAAAARATGTACCAGTRTCTCCCRAAGTTCACAACWAATAYCACAAAGTTTTAAAAGTTGACTGCAAACACAAAAAAATATTTTCAGTCATTTTCTAGATTGCACATGCTTGAAAAGAAGAGAGTTTRGCAACAAAGGCTTTTCTTTATTCCTTCCCCCTCTTTCAAATTATTGAGTGTAGTTCCTGTTTTGACCAGTCAGGTATGAGTTCTTTTCTTCTTTGTAGCAAATTGTTAAAGAAGGTGGCAAAATTATTCATACTAGCAATTTGAAGACTCAATGTTTATCTTTACCCAGTATTTGCAATAAGGTAATATGCATTTCAGCTGGTTGCTGGGTGATGACATCATTGCTGTCCCACTGCAGTTGCTATAGAAACACAACTGGGGTGGTTTTTTGTTTTTTTTTTTTTTTTTTTTACAGGCCAGGCAACAGAAAAGCTGTAGAGATTTGCTTGTTTCTAGTTTTGACACATGACTTGTAAGCCAAAGCATGAGATCTTATCACTGTGTACCTGATGGAAAACAGAAGTATCAAAGGTCATCAATGTCCCAAGAAGAGTGGATTTAGCAAGGTCACTACTAAACCAGTTTTTCCTGCAGTTCAACCCATATTAAACAGATCATGATGCCAGCTAGGGAAGAACGTACTCTGAAGTGAACGGAGTATATGTGGGTATCCTCACACTGGCTTAAAAAAAGCAAGCCTAAGTTATGGTGTTTATACCTCTCCATCACATGTACATTTAGATGCTATCAGCTACATGCACATTTTCCAATTGCTTACAAAAACCCAAACGAGCATTAAAGGCAGACAGACTCACTCCTGTTTAAATCTCACATGAAAGTGTAAATACTTAAGAGATCTTTGTGGATTTGAGCYTGCACTAGACCCTGCATTTCTGTAAAACTCACATTGGATATTCTCTGGGGTTATATTCCCATATCCCCAAAATATGTCACATTTTCTGAATATGCAATGTTTGGTTTTGCAGTTTGGGAGACAAGATTCAAAAACACTACAAGACCACAGTCAACCCCTTCCAAAATATGATCAGCATTGAAGTCACACCTGATATTTTCATGGTTTGGTGTAGAAATTTTCATCACAGTTGTGAAAGAAGGCAATTGTACAGATTGCAGAATTTAGTTATGACTTATGTAGGCTTGAAATTTAGAAACACAAAAGTTCTCTTTCAAAGAAAACAATGCTGAACAAAATTATCAGTGTGGTTTTTGGTTTGATATTTCATATGAAACAGTTATTTTAAAGTTGTTTTTAAAGGAGAAACTAAGACTCCATGCTTTCTTAGGTGGTCTAAAAATGCCCCTTCACCACTGTGAGACTCAAAAAAAATCTTTCAGAAACACTTTTATTCAAAKCAATGCAATCTCTAGTCCACACATTGTACAAGATGCTACACCATCTTAAAAGAGATGCACTGGTTGTGATTCAGTCTCACAGCACGAAATCTTAATTTACGTGTGTACGTAGAGGCATGTTTACTTACATGCCAGAAGTGAGTTARGTGCCAAAGTTGCAATTATAAAGAAAATGTAATCAAATGCAGGCAACAGAGACTAGATGATGTTTCAGGTGGCATGTGTATATTTTAGGGGACTGGTCTTAAAGGTTGTCTTAACTTTCTCTGCAGTAAGTGTAGTGAGATCTCAGTCACATCATACATTTGGACACCTGAATGAGACACGTCAGTTTAGAGGTCTTAATTTGTAGAAAATCTCAACCATGTATAGAAAAGCAGGGTATAATCATTATATATTAGAATAACACAATAAAGGGGGCAGTTGTAAAGGCAGTAGGAGCAAAAACAGGTGTTGTGTTTGGGTGCTGTTCCTCTCTTCCCTAGTAATGCCATATGCTTTCATTTGGAAACCCAAAACTTTAGGTATATGAAAACCCAGGCTCATATGAAAAAGGAGGTAAAAGGGTCTTGKTGTGATCTCCTACAAAGGCATGAACCTTTTCTCAGGGGTGGCTTTGCTTGGCAAWCTAACTCAACGACAATATTAAAGAAATTTTTGTCATGTGATAAATGAGCTACCAGAGAGACTTCCTATCCTTACATCCCTCTCTAACASCACTGACCAGCTTAGTTCAACCCTCYGTGTATTCTTAGAAACCKGGGATCATCAAATAATATGRCRAGTTGGAAGGGACCCATCAGGATCATCAAGTCCAAYTCCTGGCCCTATGCAAGAYACCCCAAGRATGCTGTCCAAACRCCYTTTGAACTCCCTCACAGCAGGCTTCGTGCTGTGACCACTTCCCTGGGGAGCCTGTTCYAGCACMCAACAGCCCRCTGGGCCCAAAAGCCTTTTCCTGAYATCCAACCTAAACCTCCCCTGACAGCTTCATGCCAGTTCCTTGGGTCCTGTCCCTGATCACTAAAAAAAGCAGATCATCTACAAAGATCAGTGCATCTCCTCTTCCCCTCACAAGGAAGCTGCAGACTGCAATGAGGTCTCCCCTCTGTCTCCTCCATGCTAAGCAGACCAAGGCTGAAGGACCTCAGCTGCTACTCACATGGCTTCAACTCCAACCCTTCACCACCCTCATGGCCCTCCTTTGGATGCTCCCAGTAGTTTAATGTCTTTTATATATTGCAGCACCCAAGCTGCCCCCAGCACTTGAGGTGAGGCTGCCCCAGAGCAGAGCGGGACAATCCCCTCCCTTGCCTGGCTGGTGATGCTGTGCCTGATGCACTCCAGGACATATTTGGCCCTCCTGGCTGCCAGGGGCACTGCTGGCTCACATTCAGCTGGCCACAGACCAGGACCCCAGGTCTGAGGTGCTGCTCTCCAGCCTCTCATTGCCTGGTCTGTACGCACAACCAGGGTTGCCCCATCCYAGGTGCAGAACCAGGCACCTGCTCTTGTTAAATTTCATGTACTTCTACAACTTAATTCAGTTTAAAAAGAAGCAACAGCAGAAAACCAAGCACAATATGTTTTAAACTTTACCATAATAATATTCAAATTCACCTTTTCCTAGAACAAATATTAAGCAGACTTTCCAAGTGCACTTTTTGTTTTTGAGGAAGAACCACAATTCCAAAGCAGACACAGCTTTTTATCTGTGTTTTTATCAGAAATGGATCCAAAACCCACATGAAATATTAATTATAAACAACTAACCTAGCACATCATCTGCATTGTCTTTTATCTAGTTCAGCAGTGTTGAAAGGCTACATTTCCTTTTGTAGTACCAGGTTTAACCACTCCACTTTGAGACTGAACAAGCAGCATTACATATTTTTAACCACTGAGTTATTAGAGAGAAATTTATCTGCATTTCCAAACAAAAAAAAAAAGTATGATTTGCATGTATGTGTACTAGTCCTTAATAAACCATTAAGTTTTAAGACAGTCTGCAAAGTGAATCAGGTAATTATTTTGAATGTTAAGGAGTACATTTGAACTTTTGTTCAAATACATWTGAACTTTTATTCAAATAAATGCAAATAAAAACATCTTGTATTGTGTTGAGGATGTGTCCTTGCACTGGTGAACAATTACATTAATKTTTCCACTGAAGTCAGCCTGCCAACTTCAGCAATGATGTGTTCAGCTRGATGAGTAAGAGACAGACTCTGTCATTTAATTTTCCTTTCTTTTTTACATTAATACAAGTAAAACCTATTTGCTAATAGTCTAGCAAAGACTCCTATGATGAAAATTATCAATATAAGCTGTTTTGCTCAGATATCAAAAGTAATAAGTTTTGTCAAGTGAAAACATTTTTGGAAATCCAGGTGACTACCAAAGGAGGATTTAGGAAAATGCCAACTCACACATAACTGCAGTGGTACCATCTCTGTGCAACCAGGCATTTATTAYGGCATTGAAGCAATGCTACCTCCCAAAATGAATAGCACTGAATGACTTACAGGACACAATGAAAAGTAATTCATTCTCCTTTAAAAAAAAACTTTTGCAAAACATACTTCCTCTCTGGTTTAATTTAAATCATATAAATGTCAGTCTTTCCYTTTTATTTGTTCACATCATTTATTTAATGCTGAAATCTTTTATTTATATGGGGTTGTGYAGGTAATTTATTTATAACAGAGGTCATGTAACTGGAATAGCAGTGAATTTAGCATGATATCACCTCTGTCCATAGAGRACTCAACTGCAGTGATTCAGATCCCATCAAAATGCAATCAGCTTTTGAGCTATGACCTTAGCCACAGCACTTAGATTTTCCTTTTTATGAAGGGTTAAGAGGGTTCCAGTACAGAGGATTCCACCAGTTATACCCTATTATCTAGACTGTGTTGCCCATTTGTTGTTTGCAAGTTACAGATGTTAATTCTCATCACCTACACTAAAAATTTTGTTAAGGGCAAAAGGAACACACCTTGTATACAAACCCAAGAATTTACTGGCAGCTTAGTCTTTACAACCTCATGCATTACTTTTTAGTCTAGTTGCAACGATACTAAACTTTTATTACACATAAAATATGGTATAAAATTTTGTATTACGCATTGCATGCATATAATCGTATACAATTCAAATTCTATATATCCAAACTTTCATGGTTTTGATGTTTTCTTGACTTTCTTAAGGTCAAAAGCTTGGTGGGGAGAGGTGGGGGGAATGAAGGTATGCAGGGTAAAGAAGAAAAGAAGGGGAACCTGGAATATTCAGAATTTTTTTTTTTTTTAAACTACTGTTGGCAAATCTGCTTTTGGTATAACAAACTTGCCAAGGTTTCGTTCCTTTGCTGGTCACTGGAGAGCTGCTTACAGCCCAGAGTACCCAGTACAAGTCCATGCCTGTGTTTTTAAGACCAGTGTCTGTCACTCTGTGCCTTTAACTTCTCTGTGCTGCAGTTCATTGTAGCCTCACAGGCAATTCATTCCATGTACAATTAACACTACTTATTGTGTACTAGCTGCAGAAAAAGCAATAATCATCACAATCACTGAATCATAGCTAAATAAACACCAGGAAGAGTAGGTGATAGTCACCTGGTCATTAGATAAGTAGTGCTGCAAGCTAAAACRAATCTCCAGGAAGGCCAAACTAGAGCCTAAGGGAAAGTCTGTGGCCTATTACAAGCAAAAATGTCCTCAAATTTACTGGGCTACAAGGTTACATRTGTCATTTGAAGAGACAAAAATAAACTTAGCTGGTGGTTTCTAGGACGGGAAAAAAAAATCTGAGACAGATTTCTACAGCAAAAGTGCATCTGGAGTCTGCCTCTGAACACCATATGCAAGATAAAGCTGACGGTAACATGCTTGAAGTTAAGTCTGTTGTGGYTGAATTATGCATCCATGGAAGATCCAGGAAATTATGTAAGTCACCTACATACTGATACACACAAGGATGTATTTGTATGTCTAGCTGACTRTTTTATAGTTCAGAGTAACAAGATGCACATGTATAATATTTTAAAGCAAATCCCAGGCTTTCCCCAGTCTTTTTGACTCATCTGCTTAGCTGAAAAATTCAACCRACCAAATCCCAAAGGAAAAACCTGAAAAAGGATTTTGAACCTTGGCTTCAGAAGTCTCAAAGACAAMTTGCTYTTCTAGTCTTCTACTTGGTCCCATACAACCACCACAAACCCAGACCAGTTCGCTTCACTGCCACTTGAATGACACATAAGATTATATTGGGATGGTGCTGTGCAGACCCAGAAGGCAGACTCAGTGATCCTCATGTGCTGACAGTCTCAGTTGAGTCTGTGATTGTGATTTTACAGTGTGACAGGCAAAATTTTTCATGCAAGGCTTTTMTTATCTTAATTGCTACACATTGACACCATTGTGTAGTTTCTTCCGTATATGACAACTTCCTTCCTGCTGTTTTAACTACCTTCCATCTACATCCATATCTATTTTCATTGTTTACTTATAAAATTTTAAAACAAGCCCACACTATGCTAGGTCTGTGATTAAAATATTTATGGGTGCTGCACAGGTGTCATGGGAGCCAAAAAAGGAAGCTGTGATTTGTATATCTACCAGGTTGCTAAGSACAGAAGCATCTTTTCTTTACAGACTGGATGACTGCAGGAGATTTAGGGAAGATGCAATCCTTATAGAAAGTAAACCCTCAGGTCATCAGGTAAGAATAACTTAAAATAAGTTTAGTGAAAGCCTTCTGTTTGGAGAAGTCTGGAAAAAAATTAAAAAAAAAAAAAAAAAGAGGAAGTGTCCACTGCAGAACCCCCAACTCATTAGATCATATTGTTTCTTACTTTATTCACACCGCATGAAAGAACCAGTTTATTTTCACATTGTGGTACTGCCCTTCATAMTACAGGATTTCACAAGAATTGATCTTATAAAAGTGAATAGGAAGCCAAAATTACWGAAAGCAAAGGCCCTTCACATCCAAGACAGACATGTCTGGCAGGTTTCAGCTTCCAACCAAACTGTTGGTATGGCAACAAAAGAATTTCATAGTTCAAAGACAAAATTGATAGTGTGAGATAYATTGTATATTTGCTTTGAAAAATACATTTTGAAGTCTCTGTTATTTGATTAGCTTTAAAGGCAAATTCTCTTTGGTACATATTTTCCAAGTCAAATAGATCTGATGAAATTCATCCAAATATYATTATAAATAATTACCATTTCCTCAAAAACAGTAAAAAAGCATCRTTTTCTGATTAGTCCCACATAATTTAAACTGCTCATGTTTGTGAACAGAATTTATATCTTGTTCTGCTTCTCTGTCTGGCACAGTTTCTGAAATTTCACTGCGGGGGATTCTGACATTAAAGTAACAACACATCAGGTACAACACAAACACTGATACCTTATAAGTGCAGATATATAATTTCAAGTCAAAAATCAAACAAGACTGGTATTAATGAAAACCAGCCCTTACCTCAAAATAGTATCTGTTACAGCCTGACATGCAAAATCCTTTWTATATAATGAAGCAGGAGGTTCATCTAGATGTTTTGAGATAAATGATACATAGGCAGTCATCTCCAGACTCCATTTATCTAGCTTAGTCATYCTGTCTTAAACATGCTGAACAAGAAGATGTCAAAAATGTCATCAAGAYGTCATTCAGGCCTCTGACTTTGAAGAGCATWGARCATTTTATTGYCCATAGCTGTATCAAGAGCACGTASTGACAGATGCTAGGAAGTTGAGSTCATTTTCATCAYACAAAATTGAAAGGCACATCTCTGATGTGCTCCACATCTTGATCTCAGCCCACAACACTCATCAGTCCTGAGCAAAGGACATCCATCASCCTGCTTGGCTGGAACCACATTGTCCCATTTTTAATAATTTTCYAAAAGGCTGGTGCTACACAGGTCCCTATTTTTTCTTGTTGATAAATGAGAGCAGTTGGAAATCAAAAATACCAAATACAACACCCGAGGTCTGCTAATAGAATGGCCAGACATTTAAACCTGTGAGGTGCATCTACCATGTATGCTTATTAATTGTCATCTACACCCTTTACTGAAGCAACTAAACACACATGCACTGCATTTTTTTTTTTACTGGAAGCTACTTTAACTTCTTACGTTTGTATTATTAGGGCCACAAAAGGTAACCTCATGCCAATCATGCATCACTCCATGCCCTCTCCAGCTTCTATTTGTGCAACGTGAAGATGTCTTCACAGATAAGTTACTAAACCATATTAGATCAAAAGGCAATGTGGATTTGCTTCATAGGTTATTCTACTAATGGAAGCACTCCAAGAAAACTGGCAGAAGACGTAGTTTGTGGTACTTGGCAAGATAACACTGTGTGAAGGCAATGCATCTTCAGAGAAAACAAACAAATCAACAACATCACTTTGAGGATTCATTAGCTTAAAGGAATTTAATCTCAATTCCTGAACAGGCTCAGCATAGCAGAATGTGTGCAAGCATGTATGAGCTCCACCAGCTTTCTGGTAGATTCACTTGGCACTACACTCCACAATTCAGCCCAAAAGCTTAACTAAAATCCTCTGATACAAGACCCCTTTTCTTAATCATGTTTCAACTTTGTTACATCATAGCATGTGGATACAATTTCTGAGCGGCCAACAAATCTCATTTGTTGTGGCAAAGGCTGTTTTTCTGGTTTTTTTTTTTTTTTAACCAAATTTACTTTGGCCAAGGCTATTACAGTATTTGTCTTCCCTTTGTATCAGTCTGCATAACCAGCAACCAATCTTCTTGAGATTCCAGAGGTCTTACTAAAATCTTTAAATACGAACTGTGAAAAAAGAAAGAAATAGCTAACTTTTTGTAAGAGTTCAAAGTCTTTTCAACAGTGTTTGTTTGAGTGCAAACACAAAGCTGGAAAACCAAAGGAACAGTAAACTCCAAATGAAATGCTGATTGTCTAACATGAAAGGACAGTATCACTTATCTCTTCTCACATCCTCCTTACACCAGAATTCACTGTATTTTTCAGATCACTGCATGAATACTTTTCCAAATGGATATTAAGCACTAAGATATTTATACCAACTTGTTTCTGTAACAAATGAATTCCAGAAGTACCACAACTAACAAAGCACTGATTCACTATCTAGTTGGTTCCTGCATTTCTACACAGACCCCCAGTGAAGAACTTCCTTTCTCTGGCCTCAGGCTCAGCAGGAGCCCCCTCTGGCCCCATCCATGCTGATTGCCTGGCCAAGAAACAGAAGAGGCAACTTGAGCTCTTGTGGAGCTGAAGAACACTGCTTGGGGGTTTCCCCTCTGCACAGATGTCAGTTGTGGTAAGACTGACACCAACTTGAATTCTGAAGAATTTACTTGTCTGACAAATMTGTTTCAAATTGGCCAAGAGTCTTAATACTTATTCTTTTTTTACTTTTTTTTCCCCCCTGTAGAGGACAGGGTAAGGGAAAGTGACTTTTAACCAGATTCCTTCCCTTTCATATTCATTTTCAGAACTAAAATTTTAATAACCATGAATTCAGATGTTCAGCTCTTCCAGATTTAGCCTTGCCAGTAGAAAGTGCGACTGTCCATAAAGTAGAAGTTATATTACATTATTAAAGACTGCACTCAGAAGGTTTTTTCTTTTTCCCCTTGTGAAASGGAATTATGTGTTAAGTTTAAAAGCATTCCAGCAAGACTGTGAAATAAGAACTTCAGCAAGCTTCAAAATGCAATCATTCTTGCTAATGAAATGTCCCAGATTCCTGAGCTTCCCCAGGACACAGCCAACYCCTATTAATATTATTATTGGTAATAATATTTAAAGACAACTGGGTGACAGACAACTTTTCTTTCTGCATATCTCACCATTATCCAGAATTGCAGCCTTTATCAGAATTTTTTTACATGGYATGTCTTAYTATTGACTGATGGTACATTTCTTGCCAATACCAGATTCTTCAATTCARAACCAAGTTTTATATCTACTTTTTTCTTCATAGCCACATTTTTTCCTTTGATGAGAGGGAGCTTTAAACTAAAACAAACAAGAAATTTGATATAATGACTAAGGAGCACTTAAATATTTTTGTTAGAGACAGTCATCTCAGTGCTTTTAGATAACTTAAAAAAAAAAAAATCAATATCCAGAAGAACTAGTTAGTTTATAGAACAAGCAATGGGATGTGAAGACTTCTACCAGTATTTAGGTCCAGTCATACAACTTCAAATAAAAAAATTACTGAGATCACTCYACCACTGAGTGTCTGCTATTGAATGTTTACTGATGAGACTCCAGTTTGCCATGGAACAAAGCAGTCCCATTGGAACACAAATGCAGCTGACATTGTTTGGTATCACTGTTCAGGAGACAAAGACAGTTGTCCTCTTTCATTTGGAGTGTTGTATTCTTGGGTGTTGCRCTAGATCTGGATGTAAAGGATGTAGATTTCTGCTCTTTTCCCTCTAGTGTGTTACACAGAAACTACAGCCCTTTTTTCCCCTGAAATAATTGAAAAGATTASTAATATATTCCAGTTAGCACATTTTTTTCCCTTATGATCTTCCTTACATAACTGGAGTAACATTTGACTTTCACCAT
Source organism: Alauda arvensis (assembly GCA_902810485.1). NCBI lineage: Eukaryota > Metazoa > Chordata > Aves > Passeriformes > Alaudidae > Alauda > Alauda arvensis. Next base: position 380,955 of record CADDXX010000422.1, on the reverse strand, counting down.
ATTTTTACCTCAGGACAACTGAGGGAAATATACAGCCACAATCAGTATGCCTAGATAACACCTAGATACATACATTTAATCTACAGAAGAACAGCAAAGCATCAATGCATTAATTCTCAAAACCCTCCTGCAGAGAAACAAAGACAAAGCATCACAATGTCGGCTTCACAGACAACAAAAAGACCAGATATTTGCAGGGGTCATCTGCTCAGAGCAATGAAGTAGAAATGGTAGTGATAAACCAGYATTTTCCTGCTATCAAGCTTTAGCTGAAGATGGCAATTTCCCTTCTTCAAGCTGAAAACACGTACACACCTCAGTCTGCACTCAGAAAAATTAGTCAGAAGTTGCAGCACAATCTGTACAACTCTGAGTTGAAAATAGGCCAATAATGTAGCCCATAGCTTGATACAACTAGAGCCATTAAACATTAGAGTTTCAAAGAACGCTGGAAAACACAAAGAACGGGTATTTGTGCAGATGGGAATAAGGATGAACTACAACACTAGTTTCTGTTCTCTTAATAAATCCTTCTTCATGATTTTTGGTGACTGATCTTAATTGACCCTAGATCTTCCAAAAGTCAGCTGTATTAAAAATGTCAAGCAGTGACTCAAAAACATCCAGCGCTAATTCAGCAGCAGCTGAMCACAAACACAAAATTCAGGATTCAGATAGTTTGTCTCAGTTCTCAGCCTGATCTGAAATAATAGAAAGGCTTTTAACCTTTTAAGCAAGTACAAGCTACAGAGTGTGAACATAACCTAAAAAACAGTCTCTAAAGAATATGCATTCYGATACATTAAAAGGTCAAAAAAAGTCATTTGATTGCATGTGTTGTGCACTAAGTGCTCTACCCTGCCATAAACAAAACACTTGCCAGACTGCAAGGCACAAATATACTTTCTTTATGAATCTAACATGCATTTAGCCAGGCCTGATCATTGCCAGCAGCTGCTCCTGAAATTTGGTTCGCAAAGCATGGTAAATAGCCAATAATTCAGCATAACCTACTATGATGAGTCTGTGTCAGTATCTCCAGCACAGCMTTGCAACCCCTCCCTCACCACATACACTGAGACACCAAACAGATTCTTTAGGCTCAGCAAGCCTTGCATAAGGTCCTGCTTCTACCTGGTGGTCTGGTGAAAAGGGAAAGCTAGGGAACAACTGATGCAGGATAATTGCAGCCACAAAAGAAACCAATAGTTATGCAAACCTTGGTGCTTGAGACTCTGACAGGCTCATTCTGTTACTAGAACATGCTAATTAACATATGCTCTCTGATTTTCTCTCTGCTCCTCTTCTTGGCACATWGGAAAAAGAATGTGAAAATAAGTGTTAATTCACCTTATAGATTGACATGTACCCAGTGGGGAAGGCATTTCTTGAATATTTTCGGGTTGAGTAACTTCATAACACACAAACCTAAGTCTAGCCCCACAGCTATATTCAATAATTAACCARTAAGGATTTTGTATCAAATATCAATTGTAATGTGTTGATGAACAGAGTTTCTAATTTTAATATAACTGTGGAGCATGTCAGTTGGTAATCAAGAAAGTGCTTGGCAAGATTTTCTTATTCACTTTGAATTCCAAAAAAGACAGAAGGGATCTGATAAGAGATCTAGAAGGAAGAAGATGGAATAAAGGGAATTTAGCAGATGAGAAGTCCCAAGCTGAGAACCTAGAGATAAAACTTATMCCTAGGGATGTTGAGCAGTTCAGAAAGCTCTCCTGCACCACTAAAATCCAGACTAGTGTGACACTGATTAATGGCAAAAGAAGGAAGAAGTGCTGGTTTCCCTTCTCTAGCTGGAAGAGAATTCAGAAGTATTTGTAAGCCAGCCATATGTACCCACCAAATACATCTTTTGGCTCTAGCAGTGCAAAGGGACTGTGCATTATATCCTGCAGAGAAACCCAAAACAGGGACAGGAGACCTTGCCTGCAAGATGTGGGACCTGGAAAGACTTTACCTGGCACCTCAGAGACTGATGCTTAAAATGGCATAAGCAGATTTAATGCAGATGGCAAACTGGGATATACAATTGACCATTGAGAGGATTTTTCCATTAAAAAAGGAAAACAAAAACAAATGTTCAGTGCCCACAGATCTTAAATGGCAAAATTTGTAACATTGAGGGACCCTTCAGAAACAGGTGCTGCTAACTACAGAGAGGTGATGACAATGATAACAYGCTGTCTTTGTTGTAAATATCACCYTTTGTTCCTCAAAACACAGGGCTGTTATTTGCATGTTGCAGCCAAGGTTCCATTGCTCCCATATGTCAGAGGAGAAGGTTACTAAATTACATACTTCTGTGAAAGAAAATCACTGATTCACATCTGTCTTTGTCTTAAATATTTCCTCCTTTCAGCCAGCTATATCATTGCATTAAGTATGCCTAGTCTGAGTGCTGGTGTAAATTAAAAGCACRTAATCTAATTTTTGCAATACAGACAATAGATTCAGGAAATTAGCCTTATTTTAACTCAAGCAGTTAGGACTCTGTTATGCTTAATTTGRAATATGTATTTATAACAAACTGTRGATATAAAGCCAAATTGCTTTATTRTTCTRTTGTCACAMATACAATACAGTCCTTAACTTTAGTATAGACAAAAACTCAATCATAAATCTGAGTCCTGTTTTCTACCTAAAAGAGCCCAAAAATTCCTTCTGACATTCATTCCCTTTGAGAAACTTTAAATAAAAAATTTTAGAAGATTTTTGTTTGTTTGTTTTTTAATATAAACTACCTAACATTTAGAAGTACAAAATTTTTACTTGAAGAAAAGTTCAATACACTGCATCAGTAACAGGTTCTATCTCTATGAGCTGTCAGGCTTCAGGAGAAATTAAGTTTACAACGCAAGAGAAAGCAGAGGGTTTGTGCCACTCAACAGAAACCACAAACCAAAAAGGAGTCCAGATATATCAAAGCAGATGCCCAAGGACCCAGAAATAGACAAAGCTCTCAAGAGATTCCCCCTCTTGAGGTTCTGACAACAAAAGAGTCTCCAACACTGTTGGCCCAAGCTATGAGCCATAGCTTCCTCAATCACCACCCTGAGGTCAAGTAGGCACCTCACCAACAGTACCAAAGAAGACTGGAGACAACTTCAGGTCTTCTCTCCTCATAGAGGGAAGCCAAAAAAAAACTGTTCAAGTTTCGCTGAAGAGCCCCATCTTCAACTAGTTTTTCAGTGATTGTCAAGTACAGCTCCACGACCTAGCGACTCTAGTCCCATCTCACAGCAGAAAGGAAAGTTATCCAGAGCAAGAATGCCTCAACATCACAAATCTATCTTCTTTTTATGTATAAATGTAAASAGTCTGGTTGCTACTTCTAACAAAGAAATGCATATAAATGATAGCAGCRCATATTTCCCAAACCTTAAATTTATTTTGTGAAGGAGCATGAAAAGCTAGACAAGAGGATGCATGTGACTWGAGAAAGAGCAAGGAAGCACCTACTAAAAAGCCCTTTCTCACTTCTGAGTGTTTGGTTGGGTATTCCATGAACAAAATTTTATCTGCTGGTTAAAAAAATATTTTGGTATACAGATATGCCTTTGTCCTCTCAAAACATCATGAGCTATTTTGGCTACCAGATATGTTCCAGAAGTTATAAGTTATAATTGAACTGTGGAGGTTCAATTAAAGATTAGTTCTTTGAGCATGAGACAAAAAAAAAATAAAGAAAATATTGAATATAGCATAGAGTGAGTAAATAAGATTCGACAAACTCTTACAAGAAGGAAATCACACATGTCACCTGCATGAAATATGTTGTTATAAAGACAATCTAAGATAAAGATGAGACCAAAACATRTTCTGTCTTGAAAGGTCACAAAATGATGGCCTATTTATTAGAACAAACTGTTATCTCAATCACACTAAATCCAGAAACAAAATTACAAATAAAATTTTACTGCACCCCTAGACAAGGACCAAGGCACAAATGCAGGTAAAAGAAGCACAAAGTGCTGGCTTTCAGTGTCTTCAACACTTTATAACTGCTATAAAATTATATCACTCTCTTCTATGACTACATTTAACACAATTTCATTCTACGTAATACTTGTAAACACATCTATTGGCTTTTTAGTCAAGTTGCTTCTTTGACCTTCRTTGCTGCAAATCTCAGCTTGTTTCTGAATCTTCTTCCCTTCTGTGTTGTACTCAATTAGCATGATTAGAGTCAAGCTAAAAATATATTGACAATAACTTTGCTCTTTCTTTGCTACCTTACTATAGGTTATTCTGTGCCACTTCTTAAACTGTAATAGAATCTTACTGCTTACATTTTATACTAGTAAATRCCTATTTAGTAGTCCAGAAAAAAATGCTAAATTATGAATGCATACTGTCAGAATAATAATTTAAAACCAGAGCCTTATTCATATTTGCTGGCTTTTTTAAGCAAATCTATGCAGAACAAGAACATTTTCCCTGCCCTTGCCCATACAACCTTAGTAAGAAATGTGAGGATAAAAGTGGGAAGCTTACAGGGGACCACATGTCCCAGAGGACTGAAATGATCCAAGATAGAAAAAAACCTACACCAGAAGGTGACCTACAGCTCTCATTTRCTTTAACAGGGACCCCTCTATTAACCAGGGTAAGAGAAATGAGGTTATTGTCACTAAAGATACAAAATTTTCTTTCTCAGCAACAGAAGGGATGGYGCAAGTACAGGATCATTTTCTGTCCTGAAAGAAAAAAGTGTTTCATGAAAAACCTGTTTATTTCTGTCTACATGCTTTCTAACSTCCGTATTTGATGCTGGAATTCTTTGACTTATCTTGCATGACTCTGCATATATCTTAACCCTGTATCCAATGGAGTGGGGGAGCAGGGAGACAGGGGGATGGATGGACAGAGAAGTGCCTTTAGAGCTCAGCTTGGCTATGTGTCAAGAGCCCAGCATGACTGCTTTCCTTGCTCTAGTCTGCAGGAAGATCCCAACCTTTAAAAGGAGGACTGTGAAGCTGGGCAAGCTCCTCTTTGGGCCTCTCCTCCTTTTGCTGGTAGAGCATTGCTTACATCAGAGAGTTTCTGTGCTGCAATGCATGTTTGCAGCTGTTTTCTAGGGAGCTGTTTAGGGCACRTTCATTCTGTGTTCTCATGCATATATTTTTAWGAGTGTTGRTAAGAGAAGCCAGCAGCCAAGCTGYATACCTTGTACTCTATCTCCTAAGGCCAGTCTCAGACAGAAGCTTTGTATTTTCCCAGTGCTGTTTCACACTAATACAGAACACTCCCTTTTGGCATTTGGGACAAAGACAYCCTCTAGATAGCTCTGCCAAAGATCAACACTTTCCTTAAGGATAAATGGAAAGCRGGCATTACCTAAGGATTTTGAAGCCAAGTCATTCCAAAGCAGATGATGGTTATCAGGAACATACACCATGATGCTGAAGAGGCATGTAGCACTGTCCCACACTCCTAAAGGCTTGAGTCTACATAACTTACACTGCATTTGTGCAGGTCACAGGGAAAAATAAAAAAGGAGGCTTGTATTATCATTATCTGCAAGAACAGGATGGAGTCTCAGACTTGTTAAAATAGACTTTGTAGACTTTGATCTGTGGAGTCACTCACACCCAGGATTTTACAAGCATAAGTAAAACAAAAAAAATGGAGGAATAATACATCTGCTGGAAATTGCACTCATAAGGACACCAAAATTATTCACCAGTTTGGAAATGATGAAGGGTTATATGTTATGACAATTTATTTTGATATTTTCTAGAAGAAATAGTTTCAATATTTTCAAAATAGGRGCATTCTGACTTTCTATTTTGGAATAGCATATTTGTTTTGAAATTTACATAAGATTGCTCTAGATTTAAGAAAAATGTTTGGGTTGGCAAAGAATAAAATTCTTCTTCCTGCTGAAAAAAGAAAACAAACTATTAAAGTCATTACAAGTGGTCTCAGGTTGTTATAAGCATTGCCTCCAGAATGTTTAGTTCATCCACTAAACTTTCAAAAAGATGATAAAGTCGATCATTTGTACAGATCTTTGGAAAAAAAAACCAACAAAACAGCAGGGAGAAAAGCAACTGAAGATGCATACCTTTCAAAGGCCAAGGTCCTGAGGTTTGCATTTCCTTGGCTACCACCCACTGCAGCAGAAATTGACCTCATGTATGATAAACCCAAGAAAAACGACATATATAATTTGGAGCACTGCACAGCTTTTTTCTCTCTGTACATCTGCCCCTATCATTTAGCTCTCCATATACTCCACAATGATCAGTGGACCTGACTCTGTCAAGAGCCATACAAATCACTCCATACCTCTAAGGGAGACTTCAGTTACACAGCAAGGCTCCTTCTGCTTCTCAGTCTGAAAATTTCTGGCAATTTTATTTAAATAGGATCCCAGAGCTTCATATTAAATTACATATAACGTGTAGTAACACAGCAAATACAACAGTTGATGTCTTATTTCTGTGTTAAATTCAATTTATGCTTTGAGTGTCTCCACTATTTCAGCTTTCACTGCTCTGCAGATTTAGGCATTAACAATATATGAAGTTTATTTTAGAGGCTGCCAGGAGCAGAGAGTTGGAGAACTTGGATAGGTAAGGAGCAGGGATATGAAGGTCTGCTTGTCTAGGGATTCAAAGTGATTTGAGGTTAACAGGGAAAGTRAATTTTAATCTTGGGAAAACACTTTGCAATGAAACAACCAGATTCTTCAGGGGAAGCTGCAATCTCAAAGTTATTGATTACAAGGAACTCTGAATACTGCAAGAGAATCACAAATCCAGTTCTCTAATCCAAGGATTCTGGCTTAAGGAAAGCTTCAATTTTTAAAAGATGAAGAATTAGATTTGATAGCACAACTTTCATTGCCTCAAGCCAGGAAAAGGAGACTTCAGGTTGGGTTCCATCACCTTGCAGAATCTGTTTCTGGGGCTCTGTCAGAAAAATGGAAGCTTTCGTCGGTTTGTCTATACAGTCTGAAAGAACCACAGSACTTTACTAAATACTTTCTTCTCCAGGCTCCCAGTCAACCTCTTTCCATGGTTATCAGGAAACCTGGATAAGATCAGCTTCTGCTGATGCTGAACACCTCCACTTAGGCAGTGGGGCCATGACCTTCAAGCGACATCAAAATGACATTTTCCTAAGCACATATAATTCATTTCCCTCTTTTGCTTGGTGTCTGGTCTTTCCAGTACATTCTTTCCTAAAATATTTTTATCCAGTTTTAAATAATATTATTATTATTTGCATGAGTTGCAGTAGTGATTAGCAAACTCCATCATGAGCCAATGTTACCCCTCTTTGCATGGCTTTCACTGACCTAAAATATTGTCCTTCCCCCAAAGCATTTGTAGCATGCAGGACTTYAAAAACAGTGCATTTAGTTAGAAAATGACACAAGGACAAACATGATGCTACATCTAACATAAATGATGAAAACGAATCCAGGTAGCATCATATTCCCTGTTCCATTAGAAAGACTTGATTCAATTAAAAKCCAGCAAATGTAAAGTACAAAGAAGACATTCTCATATATTCAGACTAATGTTGAGAACTCACAGACACCACTTACTTTTTCACAAAGTTAATAGCTTAGGAAGACCTAAACAAGAACAACAGCTGGAATTTCTATACCAAGGATGAAAATTACAAGWAATGCCAACCACCTGGCTTAAAAACAATAGTTGGACAACATTCTAGGAGATACATTGCTTCACAGAGGAGAAAACGTGGAAGTAAAAGATCTTAGTTTGATGCTCACCACTGACAAACACCATCCYAGAACATATGGATGTTTGTCTTTTTTACAGGTAAGATCTTCATCTCAGAAAGATATTATTTCACACTTGCTTTAAGAGCCCAGAGTGTCACTCATGATTCACAGCAGGATGAAAACAGAATTCAGCCCCTGATATTGGGGGTGATAGTGGAGAGGTTCAGTTCAACAAAAGCATTCTTGTATAGAAGCCTGGTGAGCTAGCAGTCCAGCATTTTTTCAGTTTGAAGTCACGATTCTGCTTTTTATGTATCTTAACATATCTCAGTCTAGATCAGAAAAAAACAATCATTGCCAGTAACCAAAACTATCACTCTTCATCTTACACACAGACTATTATAACTCATCCTCCCCCACTTCCACATCCTATTTGCCTTCCTATAATGGATGTTTTTCTTTCTCACATTTTAGTGCTACCTCTTCTCCTTTCTTATCTTTTTATCTCTTTCCTCCTTCTTAATTCTGCCTACATCTCTCTTCAACTGCAATTGTTATCCTACTGGAATAGCTGGTTGTGCAATTACTTAAGTCTCCCCACCTAAGAAGTTTTCCCATAAACATAATGGCAAACAGATAAAAGAAATCAGTACTTGGACCTCTCGAGAAACACTGCTCTATCACCTTCTAGTTTTTATTAAACTTAGAGACACCAGAGAGTGTCTGTAAATGCTGCAAACTCCCCATTGCCATTCAAGGTTTGTTTAAAATACGGTGTAATCACCCTGCTGAGGCAAATGCCTTTAAGAGGCAAGCAGATKAACATCTCCAGTTTTGTACTCTAGGTGATCCACTGGAAACCAGTCTGGGCACTGGCCTTAGCAGTGGTGCTTTCAATAGACTTTGGCATTTAGTTTATTTGCTTGCATTACACCTTGTGCATTCAGTTCGCAAATCTGAGAGTGATTGACTGTCAACCTCCTAAGTCAGAACACTGGCCTAGCTTCTCTCCCTTATACCACTGCCCCTCCTCAGAACACAGTTTTAAATACTAGGAATAACATGTGAGACCAGATTCAAGTCAATTAGTATTTCAGACCTGTAAAGGCAACAGTGGTTGATATAACAAATACTTCATCTCGTGTTTTTTAATAGTAATAATAATGCAAGTCCCATCAAGAGCAGTTGAAAACAACAGAAGAACCAGTCTTACACAGCTGCCTACTTTTGAGGGGGTGGGCCTCTTTTCTTTGACTGCTTGTTGCACATCTGCAAACAARAAGAGGATATATCATACCTAAATTGGTAGGTTTATTTAATTRTGGCTTTAGGTGTAGGGTGCCCATCTGCCTAACACAAAAGAAACAAACAGATGACGCAGAAGAGCCATGAAATCAGCCTGTTCCTCAAGCATTTTCTTTATAWGAGTAGGATTTTCAAGAGCAAGTTTTGCTTATCTCTATTTCTGATTAAGGAAATGCTAAAACTCTTCATGACTTAACAGAAAGGAAATTATTCCAGCACTGCAGACTTTTTACTACACAAAAGAGCAGATGCTGAAGGGTTCAAGAAAGTCCAGACTCSGTTAAATGGGGCAGAAAGATCAAGAAACAATGGATGAAGATGCAAGGAACAAAATGCAGTACGCAAGGAACTGAAGAGTGTAAGTAAAATGTAACAACAAGGGAGCAGCTAAAAGTGTATATTCAGAGATACACTAAAGGAAGAATAGAGAAAATGTATAGATTATAAATGGCAACTCATAATGATTCAGCCTGCTGTGAGAAATAAGCAGAAATCATAACTGGAGTCACAGMCACATTTTTATTTCTGCATACAGAATTGCTTAAATCTGACCTATTATGCAGCTTTCCTGATCCTCATGTTGACAWGCAAGAGATGATTTTAAGCCTTGTCTTAGCAACAAAACCAAGGAATTGAGTTTTATTCTGCAAAGCAGAAAAAAATAGCTCACTCTATTTCTATTAAGCAAAACAACAGTAGTGTATTTTTCTTTCTAGCTCTGACTTGCAAGTCATCCTTCCAGTATTATCCTCAAAGAGGGCCAGGAGGAAAAAAAACCTTAAAACTGACTCCCCACAGAACGAATAAATACAACCAAATCACCAGCATGGAAAATAACTGTATGAGCCCTAGGTATCAAAGCTTACCCAYAAATAGCTCATAGTGAATAATGCATATGGTTTAAAGTCAGTTAAAATAAGTGCCAGGTCACTCATCAGGCAGCAGTGAATTTGCAAGGCTTTGAAACAATTCTTCTTTTGATTCTCCCTCTCTGAGGGACAAATAACTGAACTAAGATGCAGGTAAGTAAAGGCTGGAGTGAAATGTGGTCAAGAGCTGGCCAGTCTTTTAGACCTATAGCAGAACAGACTGGTTGTGCTGAAAAAGTAATAGTGAACATGAAAGAGCCAGCTTTGACTTCATGAAACAAGTCCTTTACATCCTTGGGTCCTAAAGCACTACTATGCCTCAGAAACTGAAAGGATTTTTCTTTGCTGAAAAATTCAGCAGAAAACCAACAGACTAAGTTTGTCAACATGGGCCAAGTACCTTTAGTCCATTTTAACGTCTGCTTTTGGAATATTATGTATTTGGCTGCCAGATTACAACATTATGCATAACCTAAAATTTTCATACAGGGATAGCCTCCCTTCAGATGAATTCAGCTCCTCAGACTGTTGAAAGTTGTGAACATTTTCCAGTCTTGGAAATGTACCAGAGCTCTCCAGCRAAGGCCATTAGGTTAAGGGCATTTGTAAAAGGAAGGAAAAAAATTAATGAAAAAAAGGCAGCATATAAAATATATGGCCTTTCTCCACAGCATCATATGCTGCTCTTTATTTTACCTTCCCTGCTCAATGAGCCAAAGGTTTAARCAAGCACTAAGTTTCTGTACTGAAGTGCAGCCAACTGATTATTCACAGGAGCTCTAAAGCTTTTCATTCCCTCCCTTCCAGGATGCAGGTGAAAGGTGCTTAAATTGCAACATAAATTATTTTCCCCTTGCTGTGATTGTGGCTGTCAAAATCTTCCAAACGAGCAGCAGCCATCCAGCTCCTGGTTTCTGCAGGGGCATGATAAAACATATACTGCCTAATAAGTAATCCATTAACACACAGTACTACTTAACTCAATTATCTAACATCCATATTACTTCATAGACAACAARCATATCTCTAACTTTGGCACATTTTCAAGGTTGGAAAACTTTGCAGAAAACTTAAAGGTAAATTGCTTCTGTCAAGGCTGGTCCATCCTTTCATTCACTTGGACATTACTAGCTTAGGTAACTCTCCCAGCAGAACCCCTGCCAGGACAATTTGAAAGCAATGAACCAAGTCATAGCTTTCCTTTGCTAAGAAGCATAAACTGCTCTAGAGCCCCAAAAGTTTTTAAGAAATCTAGAATGTGAGGGTTTTTTCCCCTCTAAGTTTTACCATCACGAAGTTTGAGCATCACATTTGGTAATGCTTTTAAGACACTTAGCTGTACACTTTTGCTTCCACTCCTATTCCAGTAACTTCAGCAAGCAAAAGACAGCAGCAATCCTTTGCTTTGCTAATCAATTGCATTACATCTGGAGAAACAAAAAACACTAGTCCTTGACTTTCTCTCATTCTTTCATTCATGAAAAAGGTACATTAATGGCTACCATTAAACAGTGTATATTGCTTTAAAACATGTTTTCACATCATGTTTGTCAAACCAGCAAGCTTTCATATAACTTGAAAAAAACTGGGTATTTATTAAAACACCTTAACTAATAATTCTGTATTTTAATAACCAATGCTGCTTCTACTTTCATCTTATATATGCATCCTGGTTTTGTTAAAATATATTTATTTTTTGTAATTTTGACATCTAGTCTTCTGAACAATTGTCTGAATGTTTTTTTTCTTTCAAGATTCTGTATAGACACCAGAGTGACTTATRACTGTTGTCCAAGAACAAAAGATATCCAAAGCTGCTTTTAATGTAAACGTTATATTCTATTAATTATTTCTTATCACAGATTGTCTGCAAGCAGACTCCAGTACAGTTTAAACATACTATTTCACATCTGCATGGCCTACAACCTGAAATACCTATAAATATGATTCTTTCAAGAAGTCTTTGGATACATTGGCATGTGAAGACAGAAAGATGCAAAGATCATAAGGAAAAACCAACCCAGAAGACTGATGAATTGTTTGGGTTTTTCCTATATCTTCAAGTTTTTGGAGACCTAATATTTCATGTCTGTCAGTATGGGACCTTTCCTGGAAGCGTGGGCATGAATTTACATGGCCTGCCAGAAGAGTCTCACACTTGGTGACRTGATCTGTTTTCTCTAAAGTGGATTCAGTTTAGCAAGCACTACACTGAAAGCTGTGTGTTAGAGTCATCTGTGAAGAACTAGGAATAATAYAGACACCCAGGCTGAAATTTACTATTCTATTTTTACTATTTACTATGCCTATTTCTAKTGCATAAAGCAGAAAGTGTCATTTTGAGCTAAAAAAATAGCTTTTAATTAAATTGAGTCATATTTRCAAAAGCACCAGTATCTCACCTACAACTTCTACACATTCCATCCTCATTAAAAGCACTGAGTGCATACACAGAAAAAGCTAAGGGGTAATACATGTTTTTAAAACTAATTCTGGATGCCCATATGAAAGAGATTTAATTACMTACAAAACTTAATTTAACATGCATCACATAGAAGCATGAAGYGAAAAGACAAAAGAACACCCCCATATTTAAAAAATTACGCTCTGCAATGTATAAATCCCATTTGCCATTAAAAAATGTGTCCTTCTTGTATTTTCTTATTCTGTAAAAGTGAACATTGCTTTTTTTTATTAAGACTCAAAATGCAGTTTTGMTCAAATATACTATTTAATTGGCACTTAATATGCAACTGCATTTTGACATGGATTGATGCTGTTGTAGGTTAGAGGGTAAACAAAATATGCTTGCTCAGTCTTCTTGCATCACGTAATTCTGTTTTCATCCACACAGATAATAAATTCTTGTCTTAGTAAGCAGGTGATAGACTGCAAGTACTAAATGAACCATGAATAAGGTATACAATTTTCTAGGGACAWGTTCTGAGGTTTCAGACTTTAAAGYTAGCARTGGATCCTATTACAAACCTTGATAATGTTCARGAAATGGTCTGATGTTGCCAGGTGGGACTACCTTAATTGACAATACTTTGCTTAAATGCCAACTACAGTTAGACTCTGAAGGTATTTGAAAARTGATAGTGACTTATTTCAGCACTTCACAGAATCTACCTCAATTTTAGTCCAGGAATTTGAAACCAAACCCAGTAAAACCTCTGATTATATCTAAACACTAGTTTAAACACAGTCTTCCATTAACTTGGAGTGTCAACAACAACAGAAACATTAAAAGTAGTCATTCTAAACATCTTTGGTCATGGAGGTACCAGAAAGAAAAAACCATCTTCTTTCTGCAGCAAAAATGCACGGAAAGTAAACATTTGGGTCTTAATTTACTATTTTTCCTTTTATTTTCAGCATGACAACTGTGTTGTCATCTTTACTTTGTACTTGCAAGCCACTGGGTTTTACCACCCAGACTGCCCTCTTGAAACACAGCACAAGGAGTATGAATGGTTTGGGTTCAATCATATACATTTGGCAGTGCTGGATTACTACCAGATTTCTTAAGACGTTCCCATTTACAGTAAGTTGGCATAAAACAGTATCATGAGCAAGACTCTGTCGTATTTACTAATTTTGTCAGTTTTATAAGGCCCAAAGCTATCCTAGGTAATCTGTGCTAGCACAAGGCAGGGTTTTCCCTCCYCCCATTGACAACATATTGTTGGTTCTTACTAATTTCTTTATCATCTCTTAAGTACCTAAAAATAGCAAGTTTTTTCTACGTGGAACTAAACACATTTGCCCTGCAAAACATTTCAGCTGCTTTGGGAGAATGTGGGCATTTGTCATTGGCTTTTCATGAATATGGGGCAGCCCATGTGACAAATGAAAACACAGTGCATAGGAGAGCAGAGTACAGTATCTTTCTTTCAGCTAGCCAAACTTAAAAGAACATATCCTCTGATGGCCATCTCCTTTATGAAGAATATTCCATCAATGGTAGAACAGTCYCAGTCATTTTATAAGTAATGCATGAGCCACTGGCACCAGGGACTCATCAGGGAGCAAGAGGCAGGCAGTCTTCTTAGCCTGCATATGAGGTGGCATTTGTGATAGTCTTGTGTTATTTGCCATGGCAGAACTGAATGAAAGAGAAATACATAACATCATGCTTTTGGCAGCACAAGCTATGTCACCTGTAACCTTGGTCAGCAGCCAAATGCTCACCCAGTCTCTTGCCAGCTATCCTACTGAACAGGACAGAGGTAGAGAACAAGGAGAAAAAAAATCTCACAAGTTAAAACACAGAAAGGGAGGTTGTTTAACAGATACCATTACCAGCAAGAAACTCAAAACAATTCCTTGCCAATTAAAATAGATTCTAACAGTGAGAAACTTCTGTCACTTCCTTCTCCTGCTTCCTTGCTGAAAGACCAGATACTTCCTCCTCCTCCTCCCATAAYCTAAATGAGGTTATGGACCTGTCAGTTTCTGCTGCCACTTTTTGACAACTGGGGTGATTATTGCAGATAGGGTTTGGGTCCCTGCCTTAGCCGTGGTGTCCCCAAGTGCAGAGGCCTTCCTTCCTCTGCTGTGATGGAGCTGAAAAAGGCTCAATAATCTCAGTGCCAAGGAACTGAGGGGTCTGATTAGGATAGGCAAAGTATTCCTCGGTCAAATGCTGTACCAACTCAGTGRGACTACAGGTCTGTTCTGCCATAAAATCCCAGGCCTTGGAAGGTGATAACTGCCCTAGGCATCTGCCAAAATCCTCACACACACCCTGCTGCCCAGGGATTTACCACATCAGGTCACATTTCTCCGTCAATTTGCCAACAAGTTGTTTACTCTTGTGCTTGGATGCAATCAAGTTCCACCTATCCAGCAATGCCAGATAATAGGACCAAACAGCTTACAGTGATAATGCCTTGTCACTATTTTAGAAAGTCTGGATTTAAATGCCATAACTATTATTAATATCAGCTTTTGAAGGGGGGGGGCATTCAGAAAAAAATTCACCATGGTATGTACTCAGAAAGCTCTGTCATCCTATGTGAAACGAGTTTTATTAGATATGCACAAAGAACAAACTCGCCCATCGTAATGGGCTGACAGCAGAGAATCCAACCATACCTTCACTGCTAAGCATTCAAACTCTCAGGAGAGATCACTCTACTGACACTTTAAAYTTATAGTTCTACAACAGCCCATACAGCAACATTAACGGAGAATGTAAAGCACCAGAAAGCCATGGATGTAAAGCAGTACCTAGTCCTTTAAAAAGGACTGTACTGAAAAACAGCATGTGCACTAATAGAATCCTTCCTTTGTAAAGTTCCTCATACTTTTACACAAACCATTGAGTGTAGGAGTTTGAGAACAAATTGTGAAAGAGCATTTTAATTTCCAACTATTTCTCTAAAAACTTCTCTTTTCCTATGACCTCCGAGCATGGCTTAAAACTGGTTATTTCATTTGTTTTCCATCTGCTTTGCATTACCCATAAAGAGGCTGAAAAGTCAGTCACATGCCTTTTCTTGATGCATGATGCCAGGGGACATATAGGACATTCATCAATCTTGCAAGATCCTGACAAAATCTAATTAATGCTTATTAAGTAATATAAAAGCCAGTGGCCTGCATAAACATGATTAGACACATCAGGTTGAGAAACTTCCTACACCATCTCTTCAGATCAAAACTAATTTCTGCCAAAAGAGGTATCACCTGAACTCCCTTTAGGGTACAATTAAATTTTTAGCATAATTTTTGCCTTTGCTTACTCAAATTATATTCTAATATTTCTTTTTATACAAAAAACCATGACCAAGTTCTGCCTTCTTTCCCTTTTGTTATCAGTCCCATTTAAAATTTATCATCATAACTTCATAGTTTAATAAATTTTCTCACTGATTCTCTGCTACATTTCAACACTATTGATTTCAGAATATCTGCCATTCTGCCTCAGGCAGGACTGTAACCTCATCTATTATATTGTTTTAATTCCAGCTTGCCTCTAGATTCAGAGACAGGAATTCCCGTCTCACTAAAATAGCAGACTCCCACTTCCAGTAGTAAAGGAGACTGAACTTCAGATTAAACAGAAGTCATATTTAATTCCCAGTTCTCTTTCTGATAGCAAGAATTTAGTTAAGCTAAGCTGTTCCTGTCTACTTTGATAAATAGCAATATTGAAGATGTAGCAGGAAGAGAATTATTAAGCCAGGTGTTCCTTTGCAAATGCTTCCTCTTTACAGTGAGTCAGAGGAGAGTATGGGGTTGATAAAATGTGGCTGATAATAAACCTGTGGGTAAACTAAAGGCTTTGTTTAGCTGGTAATTGCAAAAATAAAAATAAAAAAGCCAACACACTTGATTTCACATTCACTTCCACTTCCCTCAATTAAAAGAATGTTCTTAAAAGGCTCTTATCTTTTTGCTTAGCTGGGTACTGGAATAAAAAAGACTAAATAGCACATCAAAGTAATGTTAATGTGTGCCTTAGTTCCTGTTTGTATATAGATGACCAAATTCATAACACTGCAGTTCCACTGCAGCTTACTCATTCAGAAGTTTGCTAATTTGCCATTTTAAAAAATCACTTAATTAGGACAATTCAAAGCAAACTTCTTTTCTTTTAGTTYTGCAAGCACATAAGAACATGTGCAAGCCCTATAATACTTTTTCTTTCAACCAGCTGTTGTGCACAATCCAGACTATGCAAAGCAATAACCAGCCTGTTTTACAAGTGAGAGAACCCCCTCAGCTCTAAAAAAGAGTCTCCCATGCTCAATTACCAGCATGAAGGAAAGGGATGTGAAAATTGACCTGAAAAATACATAGTGATTTCCAAAGAAATTCCATTATTAAATTTAATAGGTGAGCATTTCTGACACAAAGCTCAGAACTACACTGTTGGACAAATTCTAAGACAAACAATTGAAATTTATGGACCAGCAYTTATGGTAGTCAAGACAGTTGCAACACTCAGAGTGCTTCATTTAAACTTCCTGAGGGTTCTAAATAACAGGACTTTATTATCTGTAAGTCTTTCATACTTATCAGAAGGCATCACACACCAACACCTTGTTATTTAAAGGGCTCTAGTTTGCTTCCCAAAGCAGCTCTCAGGGTCTAGCTACTTATGCTAGCAGCATTTCAGTGAGCTCCCCTTCTTCTCTCTCTCTCTCTCTCATGCATGTCCAGCCAGCTGGACCAGCTGTGCCATCCCTGTTACAAAATCTTACCTTATCTGTCCCTTGTGCAACCACCTGTCCCTAGGTCTTCTCAGCACAACAGCAGACTCCATCTCACTCCAACTGCAACTCCAACTGAGCTGCAACTAAAGCTAAGACTCCCTCCCAGCCAGCTCAGGCTTTATCACACCCATAGCTGGAAAAGCAAGGCTGTTCCCACTTTAGGATAATTAACACAACTGCAATACATTGTCTGCAAGATTACCTTTAGTGCTAACTCTGTTTGTCTCCCCACACTATCTATCTAACCACAAGTGTTATGTTTGGTAAGGACTCAAAGTCAAAATTTAAAGCTTAAATATTCCACATATCCAAGGAGTAGGGGATCCAGTGGCCTAATAGGAAACCAAGGTTTGTGGCTTAATGTAAGAGGTTTAATTTATGTGGTTCTCAGTATGACCAGCATCAAGAGGGAGCACCCAAATCAGTGAACAGTGAGACACCACTACAGTAACAACAGAGGAAGAAAGCCCAAAGCTTCAAGGCATTTACCAAAAGTCCAGGGATGCTGTCACTGAGACTAATTGTATTATATTCAGTTTCTTCTATTCACTGAAAACCCATATGTAAAGCATGCTACACCCAAAGCCTTCCATCATTCATTTCAATTAATGCAAACTAAATGATGCACTTGAACCACACATGCACAGTGTGGAAYACACCATTTTCAATACAGCCTTACTCTTTGTCTCATTTTTGTGCTAACAGTTCTCCAAATGTGCTATGTTTTATCTTCAAGACCTTCTAGAGATACTCTAGACCCTCAGCTTCAAATAGATGGCAAGCAAAGACTGCAACAAAAAATTGATGAGAGTGACTTAATGCTTTCAGTCTATTCCTTAGGCCAGAGTGGGTCTCTGACTTGTAGAAATCATAACGGGGGTTTTGAGGAGCAATAGAGTTGGGGGAAGACAATACCAKAGCACAGAGCAAAAGGAGAGGATCCCAGTCACAGCAACAGACACAAAGACTTTAGGGAAAGAATGGGCCAAAAAGAATATCTGATAAGATCAGATGACAAGAGAAGCTAAGTAGGCATGGAAACAACTGACAAAGGCCTTGAAGGAATTAATTTAAACATTCCTTCAAGGAATGTTAAAATTACAAATGAAGAGAGTTAATAGAAGGATTAAAACAGACATTATCAATGTAASACAGAAGACAGAAAATATCCATCCTCATCATTTGAGCAATGTTCATCAAGACAGAAAAATGGACAAAGATATTGCAGAAATCAAGGTGAAAGCCGAAGAAGCCTCAAAATAAGAACTATCACAAAAATGGAATTGTGGTCAAAGTATGTGGTAGAACTAAAATTACCATATTTCAGTGAATATCTACAAAGATACACTCTAGCAGACCTAAGCAATCATTGTCATTTTGATAAAAACGGCCTTTTTCTATCCAACACACATCTGCACTGTTACTCTGGTGATACAAAAGCACACATACATACTCATTTAGCCATCAGCAAGTTTGATGTTTTAAAAACCAAACCAGCCTGCATAATATCAGTGCCCCAGCTTTCAACAGCAAAGATGACAGTAAAGTGTACAATTGAGAATGCAAGGTTGTAATCATAACACTGGAAAAAAGTTCCAGGAATCAAAAACACTTGATAATTGGAGTTTCAAACCATGAGGGGTCATCTAAACATATAAAATTTTGTCACATGCCACAGATCACATGCTGAAACCAGAATTCTTCACTCCCTACTTCAGATCTAAAACTCCATCCATGAAACATTCCTCTGGAGCATGCAAAAAGCACAGAAACAGTAATGTCATGTACCCAAATAAAAGAGTCAGTAATTAACATTTAGTTCAGCAAAAGCTATCACCACTGATCAAGCTGTCATGCATCTTCCTATCTCCTTCCTGAGAATCTGCCCTACTATCTTGCCACTTCTTTTCRTTCCTTAGACAATTCAATATGGAAATTACCGGTAGCCCAAGCCACACAGTTCTGAAATCAAAGGCCTGCCTGCAGGACGAGAGGGAGAGGAAAGGCAGAGAAAGCACGCTCAGAGCCTTACCTGCCAATCAGCAGGAACTCGCCAAGCACTCCCAGGCGCCGCATGGCAATGAGGATGCCCCTGACTGTCATCCCCTCGCAGAAGCAAACCACCACCCTGGCCTTGGGCAGCCGCTCCCGCAGCTTGCGGAGCAGGCGGTCAAAGCTCTTCTCGCCCGCGTTGCTGTAGATCTTGTCMGAGTGAGCAATGCACAGGCCCTCTTGGGCAGCCAACTCCTTGAAGGCTTCCATTCCACTTTCCCCATAATTTCCTGTTAAAAAAAAAGGAAAAAATATTATATCATGTATTTAACCAATTAAACTGTAATGGGAAAGTGATAATTTCCCCCCCACCCCGGTAAATCAAGCAGCATTAGCAGAAGGAAGAGCAAAAGAGATCAATCAAAATCAATCACATTCTCAGAGTTCAGTGGAGCAACAGGATATCCATGTATCAGYAGGTCTTAACAGAACTGGAGACTGCAAGTTTCTTTTCTTATGTTGACTTAACAATGGATAGTAAAGGGGATATTAAAAAAGGAATGGATAGGTAGAAAAGGGGACAGATCAGGCAGTAGGAGTAAAGTTTTATTAACATTTCTATGGCAAAACCCCCAGCTGAGCTAGTTTAGGAAAACAGTAATAGGAAAGAGAAAAAAGGATTTAATTCCAAGCTGTCTGTATCACATACAGCCCATGTTGACAAAGGTAAATGAAAAATTTAAAACACACTGATCTGGTAACATTTTCAAAGTCACACTAATTTGACCAAGCAGTGTTCATGATAGCTAAAATTGAGGCTTGATTGTGTCTGTCTTAGAATGGGAGACTTTCAAACTGAAAGAACTCCAGAAATAATCCTTTCAAAGACAGAAATATTTGAACTGTGTGATCCAAACTATATATAAAAAAACTGATTCTCAAATKCACTTCTATTTATACACTCAGCAAGCCAGAACAACGGTTTTACAAAACTCAKACTGCCTTCTGCAATGGAAACAGGTGAAACCCCAAGTTTTCTTTGAGTATTTTATGCCTGACATAAGCACAGGACTTATGATGAACTTCCATCATGTAAGAGGAACAGATGGATTWRAAAAATCCRTAYCTATTAACAGTAATAAGAAATGGTTCAGAAAGAGAATCATTAATTTGATGCTATCYGTATCCATAATGTTTCCTTGATTTAATGAGGTAGTAAAATCAGATATGCTGATCACTTCCATGCAGAAGACCTTTTCAAGCAAGGAGTGATTGAAGAGATCCCACTTCTCTGTTTCCAACAACTGTTTGAAACAGCAAATTGCAGAGASGAAGACTTCTGAATCAGCCTAAATATTTTTACAAAAAAACGTTTAAAACTCCCCAAAAGTATAACAATCAGAAGGAAAATGCAGCAAGAGACAGTTAAGGCACTCTGTATAAACCTAGTAGAAATAAGTGCATTTTTCCAAAAAACATGGATCTTATGCCACAGATCAACACTATGCAGTCATWGTGATACTAAGTTGCAGACAAACCTGACAAGTCTAGTGTCAAACACAAAGCTGCAGTTGCCCAGCCCTTTGCCCTGAACCGCCCTAGTTTCTCGTAAATTTGAAGAGCAGCAGAATGGCCTCTTTTCCAGCCTGTGACTCACCATCATATTCAGCAATCAGGTCAATTCTGCTTTTTTTTTTTTTTCCTGTGAGCCGGTTGTACTCCAGAGCAGCAGTCCTGCATGGCTGTGGGGAGGAGAGGAAGATCTGTGCCTGGTGGGAACTCACCCACTCTTGAAGGCTCAGTACTGCAGCCCCAGCCCACAACCCTGAACTTGGGTAAACACTGTGCCTTTGTCATATGCTGAGAGTGWCACAGATGGAGGCATTTCCAGGTATTTACAGGCCAGCACCTGCAGTCACCAAGGACTTACTCCCAGGCAGTACAGTCTGAGCTGTACTGCTTTGATGACTTGCCTCAGGTCCCAGACTGAGGCAGGACAACCTCACCCCTGACTTGCCCTTAGCAAKAACTTTATGCCTCAGAAGGATATATGTCCCAATTTCATGTGGAACTTTGTTCAACACAGACTCCTTTGAAAACAGTAGGATTATTCCTAAAGTCTTACCTAAGGAGGGACAGGAGACTAAACTGAATCCTATCAGATGTTTAGGCAATGCATATTAATAGATAGATAGATAGATAGATAGATAGATAGATAGATAGATAGATAGATAGATAGATAGAGTAGATTTCTTACCCAAACTTTAAGGAAAGGTTTTGTCATACATCAGTACAGCACTAATTCTGCTGTAGTTCGAGTTAATGGTTGCAAGAAATGAAAAATTAACTCAATTTGGAATGATTTTTCTCAGCTTTAATTTTGGTGAAATAACGATTCTCAAACCCCTACTAACAGTACAACAGCCAACCAAAACATATGCTAAGAGAAAGATTGGTGTCTGTAAATTCAGTGAGTGTGACAGAGAGTCTGGAAGGAAAAAAGCTAATTAAGATCAAGAACATGAACACAAGATGGAATAGGCAAAAAATAAAGCAGAAAATCTGCAGCTGAAATGAAAGATTTTCAATCCTTAAATGAAAGTAGCCTAACAGCTGTCCAGTAGMAGCACAAAGAAGTCTGATGTTTGACTGCAGCTTGCTCAGCTCACAAGAGCAATATGTAAAGTAGGTTTCTGCAACAACCAGAGATAAGACTTGGTGACCCAGGAGGTTCCCTTAAAGTCTGTTTGCCATGCTACCAGAGCAAGACAACATGCTGCACACCTGTCCCCTCCAGGGAGAAGGATCAGGGAGAAAAAGAATGTGTGATAGGTTACATAGATTGTTCAATGCACTCAACTACCGACGTATTTACAGTGTCAGGCCATGTATGGAATAGAAAACGCCAATTAACTCTGTGCAATAGCCAAGAACACAGCCATCTGTACCAGCTTGGTGGGTACATCCATTTCAATCCACACTCAGACAACAGCTGAGAGAAGAAACACTTAATGAAARAAATCTCTGTGTGATTGTAGTCAGTGAAGAGTTACATCAGGGCCCCAGGCTAAGACCTTTTTTTCCTTTGAAAGAGCCGCTGAATAAAAGATCTAATCTTGTYTGAAACTACCTTTTGCTACCAGGATCAGCTGTGAAAGGCAAAATAATTATTATTGAGATTTTCTTTCTGACCTCTACCCAAAACTAGGTGAGCCAATAAGATACTTTGAGCCCCACAATACCTTGCTGTTTTTWAACTTTTTTTAAGGTCTGTTCAACTTGTACCCTATTCAAAAAAACACGTATTTTCCTTATATGCTTCATGCAGAGTCTGTAAAGMAGTATAAAGGTAAATTATAAACCTATAATGACTGCAATTTTACCAAGAGGATTTTCATAACACTTTTCTCTCTCAGTGCCAAAGGAAGCTTTGCTTCACCACTGCAAAAATTCTAGATAAGGCCATTTCTGAGAGGGATCTGCATATCTAAAATGCTGCTGAGACTTACATACAGTGGTAATTATTCTCACTCATTGCATTCCATGCATTAAATATCTTAACAAAAACATTAAAATGCTGTAGTAAAAATCAGAGATGTTATCATGATCAACAGAGGACACACAAAAGAAGAAACTAACGAAAATTCAGCCTCATRTATTGCTCCTGTGAGCCAGTTAAGTATTTCATTTGAAGGGCAGCTATATTGAAACTAGCACTGTTTGGCTGTATTAACACTTCAGTAGTGTGGGGAGCAGAACCCATGAGCTCCATCTAAAAGGTTTATGTGGGGTTTTTTTTATTGCAGCTGTTTGGCAAATTTGTCCTCATTCTCTTTATGAAGGGAACYGTGTTTTTCTTTTATGAAATGGAGCAGAAACAGCTCAGCAGTGAGGCGCTTATGAGAATCCTGGAGATTGTTTTCTTAAGGGATGCATAGAATGTCTGTGTGAGTCTTCCCAAGCCATATAACAGTGTGCTGTGTTTTCAGGGGGCTTAAAAACAAAACAGTGTGTCCCACATAACCTCTATCTTTGAATGAAATCAGCCATTGATTTATTTGTTCAATAACATAGGGAAATATGAATCGCTCACATTTGAGCTGAACAGAACATTTCCTTGAAATATAGGCTAATCACTGTTAAAAAAATCCTAAAGACCATAATGCTGAAGAGAAAGACTGAGACTGTTCTTTCTAGCTCTGCTTTCAGTGTCAATAGGAAATACCAACCACTTACTAAAGACCCATTTAGAGAAACACCTCCAAAACCGACAAAACCCACAGCTGAGAGTTCTGCCTGGAAGAATGTACCAGTGGACTTAAAATGACAAAAGGTAGGGAGCGAGTGTTACTTCACCCACCTGAGCCATGAGTGACCTCTTCAGGTCACCTGTTGCTCACCACTAGGGGTTTATTTGCTGCATTTATTCCTCTAAACCATGGCAACCACAACCTGGATCAAAAGTGAACACAGAAAAATTCCCATATGCCCTGCAAGCACACAACAAAGGTAATGTACCAAATAAGACAACCACAAGAAACCTCCAGTTTCACTGCAGGGTACTAGAGAGGCAAGTCATATTGCAAGACAGTTCCCCTTTTTAAATTAATAAGTAAGAAACTATTTTTTGTCCTCTTCTTACCTCTCTCAATGTTATGATCTATTTTTTCATCTCCCCTAAGCTTGTAAATACATTACTGGAGGTATGAAGTCTGTTTCATTGCTCAGTACTGATTAACTGCAAGAYCTCTCTTTTATTCAGCTAATTAACTATTTTTTGGCAGAGAAAATAAGATGAGAACAAGAGGACTGCATGACATACCAGCAAGTAATAACTTTTTAAAATCTTCGCTGCTGCAAAGGCAAATTATTTGGGAAGAGCAGAGCAAGGACGTGATCTCATTGTCAAGTTAGTTCCTGACATATTACAATAAGTAATTTGTAAAAACTAGTGGTAATAATAAATAAGACAGTAACTGTACAGTTGTCAAATACAAGTCYGAGAAGACAGGAAAGTCTGGGACCACTGAACAGAAAAAAAAGGCTGAAAGAGCATCAGTTTTCTCTCCTATAATATGGTATGCCTCCCTACACCACAGGAGCATCTTAGAGTAGGGTCAGTAAACAAGAAAAAAAACTGATTTTTTTTTCTCTACTTTTAATGTATTTGTTACAAGTACCATATTAAATAATCRTAATTAGTTGATTACAAACTAAACATTTTCAGCCATCAGATTTAAGCTAGTGTGTTAGTAACAAGTTGGGAGCATGTACAGAACCAGCTAATGAATCTGAAATGACAAGCAGTCGCTTTCTAAGCTGTAATAATTCAATCACTCAATTTGTCCACATCTTTGATTGGGAGAGTTACAAATAAAAGTTAAAGCCCATATTTATTCCTGGACAGTACCAGACAGACAAAAACAGACAGAAAAGTTGTAGAAATGGATCTGCCAGTGTGTGTTATTGTGGTCTATCCCAAACATAAATGCTACATTCACAGAAAGCAGCCCTAATGGTGCACAGCTTTCAGAGCCATCGAACTGACACCACGCAGCCTCTGCCAGACTTCTTTGTCACTGGGAAAAGGGCAAGGATCCAACACTTCCATGTTGCCCCAGAATATCTTTTTCAAGGCTATCCCACTGATGTCAGGAGGGGCTACATTTAACCAGTTATCAGTTATTCCAAATACAATTTGTTTTTTCTTTTTCAGTGAACTCTCTACACCTAATGTTGACTATGCTACCTAGAGCTCTTTACCACACCATTTCTTTTTAGGGTCCAGATAGAAAAATTACATTGAGAAAGCATCATTTGTTTGGTAAATCTCACCTCAGGTGTTTTCAAGGGACAACTTCAAAGCAGGTGAGTTAGGCTGTGAGAGCACCAACCMTAAAGCCCTGGCTACTTTACAATAAGTAGAATTCTGCATGGACATAGGCTCTGATTCTGTTACCAGTCAGGACAAAACAGCAGAGAAAACACCGAAATTACAAACTTCATTTGACCTAAAATCTCAAACTGCAAAGCTTAAAAAGAAAACCTCTGCCACTTATTTCATTTTAAGGGGTTTACAGAGGAAGGAACAACCCAAAACATGCTTTAAAAAGAATGCTGAAGKGGCTATTTCAATTTCTCTAAGTACAGTGGCTTTGAAGAGAGAAACAAGTTCTGCAAACATTGGCTCCTAAGGACAGTTTACTACATGTTGAACATCACTGCTACTCACTAGAGCTTTTCCCCCCTCCTGAAGACCCACTGGATTGGTTACTGCTTCTTACTGCTTAGACTGGGGCCAGCTACCCACCTCCTCAGTTCTAAAGCTGCTTTTAGCCTGCTACCACACATCAGTGTCAAAGTCCTCCTTACCACCATCACTTTGCCTTCCAGAACTACCTATAGCTCTCTGGAAGTCAGTGTTCCCCTTGCATTCCCTTAGCTGTTTATCTTTGTCATTGCCAAAAGGAGTTTGTATYGAATGGAGGCCTTACCATCCTTTAGCTATGGAGAAGAAAGCTCATTATTAGAAATTCAAACTACACTGCAAGCACTCCATCTTCATTTGAGCTTAGGAAAGTTTTCCGGATTCATTAGGGATTTCCAAGCAAATGCACTCTAGCCTTACAAAGGCCAGAAGGATATGTTAAATGAATGAACTGAGTCATCTTTAGTGCACTACTCAGCCATCTGTGCTTGCAGCCTGTTTTCTCCAGGCCCTTCTAGAAATACAGAAAGTGAGCTGTTAAGGCCAGACTAGTCTTTTTTGTCATTTTCTAGTGTTAACCAAAATTGAGTACAAGGGAAATTTTTTAAGCTGAAATGCTGAATTAGATGATTATATCATCCATTAAACAATACACTATGCCTAACATAATTACAGAAATGAGATTATATTTCAAATAAGAAAACTCACATAATTTTATGRAATGCTAGGTTACTTCTTGTCATTGATTACCAAGTAAGTACATAATAGCTCACCATAGTGATGTATTACCTCAGTAAAGAAGACACAGAAAAAGGTAAAATTCTACCACTCAGTAAAGTGGTTATATTTAAGCCTTCATCCTGAAAGCAGCAGGTRYAGTATTTTGAACAACTAATTGATATTTTTGTCAGAAATACAGCCACAGGTGAAGTCAGCCTGAAGTAATGAGACTACTAATGCTCARTGACACTTCCSTAAWAAGACAAATGCCAAAATGTGGTRTCYTGCCATTTTTTCCTTAAATGTATTYRAAGCATACACCCRGTGATTATTTATTATGTATCTATTGAGGAGTTTTGAGAGGTTTATATTCTAATGAAGCTACTTCAGCTCCAAACCTAGCTGACACRCASTACTTATGAYAAATTTGCTTGCTGAACTTCATCTTTCTGTTCATGACTTATCACCAAGGGGCTTCCAGTTTTCTTCAGAAAATATTAAAATTAATCTAGTAAGTCCAAAGACTTATTATTCAGAAGAATATTATGTTATTTTAGAAATAACTGTTATTTAATTTAAATACATTTAAGAAAAACAGTGACTGCCTTGTTTACATGTCTATTAAAGGTTTTGATGAAAACTAATATAATTTCATAATATTACATGAAATAAATTCAAAAACAAAAAACAAATTCAAATCCTGAGTTTGAAAGGTTCTCTCAGTAACCAAGTTGAGGAGAGATACTCATACCAGCATTTCCAATTGAGTTCAGAACTGCAAGGTTTGGCACAATATAAGTGTTTGAGTTACACRGTGTTAAATATCATGTCTGCTTCTGAATTCTGAAACATTTGAAACATCTTTTCCCAAAGGCCACCATAGTATCTGCATTTCAAAAGGTGATTTAATGTTGGGAATACAGGCAGAAMTAGTACAGGAAATTAATGTAAAGGCTCAATTACCACAAGTAAAGAACAAATWAATAGTTTACTTTACACAGCTTCCACAGAGGTAATATAAAAGAATGAACTCTGGAAGGGCAGTCTTGAGAGGTAGAACAAAATGGCCAAATGCAAGTAGGAGAAATTGATAAGCCTGAACACCTGAGACTGAGATATTGCATGCAGGTCTGCACCTCTGCAGCTCTGTGAGGCTGCACCCAGGGATGACACCTTAGATAGGAGGAGTCCTCCCACACCCCCACCCATGTCCACATTCAGGAATGCTCCCAGGTCACCTCCTGGGTTCCTGGCCCTAATGGGAGGCCTTAGGATTGGCAGGAGGCCCTTGCAACACTCCTGATGTGCTCCTTAAAGCATCGTGCATCCKTGAGGAGATGAGGGCAGTGCTGCTRCACAGGCTGGAAAAATCACTCCTTGGAGGGAAAACAGAARGACCTTTTGCCTGGCTAAGAAATAGAAAAAAAGACAAATCCTGGAGGAAGACAAAAATATTGGGCTTTTTCCCCAAATATTGCAGACATTGGAGTTTTGCCTCCCCTACAGCCAGGGCTTACAGGTAGATCCTGAGGAATGGTTCTGGGTACTCATAAGTTGTACTGCCATCCAGGAGGTCCCAGCAGCCATCTGTTCCCAGCTCAAAACAACCTGAACCCAAGCACGTCACGGCTTCAGCTGCTCTGCCCTCAAATAAATGTTCCTGGTAACAGGCACTGAGGGCAAGGAGTGGCCTTCTGCCAAAGGCCCACAACGTACCTGCAGGCCCTGCATGTACCAGCAAGCTGGACAAGCCCTGCACGCTCCCACAACCTTGTCTTTTCCCAAATTGTCCCTCTGAGGGCCAAAGCCCTCAGAAAAACTGGGCAAGTGGCCAGCAAAATGGCCAAGGGGAGCTGGCACTGTCACCATGCCCTGGGACAGGGCAGAGCTGGCAGGGCAGCCATGCTGGCCCTGGATGGGGCTGGGCAGCCTGGCAGCTGAGCTGCCCTCGCTCCCAGGGGAGGCTGCTGGCAGGGCAGGCTCCTCTGCCACACCATGTCCTGTATTGGGAGGGGCACCCAGGGTGAGAAGCAGAAGGAGAGACAGGTGACCACAGACAGAGCAGTGGCAGGTGTGACATGGAAGAGAGAGGCTGAGGCTGTGCACAGCTGAAAGCAGCAGCTACTGAGGGCAGGGCAGACATGCTTGCACAGCTGGCTCTGCACAAGCTCTCCAGGAACCCTGCATCAACTCCTGCCAAAGAAGGCTGTGAGGTGGCAGAATGCAAGGMAGATTTGGGTGGCCTGCTGGCCTCAGCTTTGGCACCCCGCTGACAGTGAAGAAGCAAAGTTTTTGGCCTTAACAGTGGCCAGAGGGCAGCATTGACATGGCTGGCTCTGATCTCACATCTCAGAGCCAGGAGAAATGCATCTGCAGCTGTGCAGATGTGATCTTCCTGGCAAAAACATTATGGGGGACTCCTCAGCCATTCTGTGTGGTTGCAAAAACATTATGGGGGACTCCTCAGCCATTCCATGTGATTTCTCCAGCGCTGGGAAACAGCACAGCCTCCTGTGTGCCAGGAGTTTTGATGAAGATACTCACCAAGGAGTGATTTTCAGTGTGTTCAATATTTCTGCTGTGACTGAACCAATAAATTATTGACATAGATACCTTTCAATCTTATGACAACTGGTGGTAGGCCTGATCTGCATGCTAAAATTTTCCATCTATTTATCTCCAGCAATAAATCTATTTCTGACAAAGAAGAATATAGAATTTCAACAGATGTACTTCTACCACTGGGAGTGTCAGAAAATCCATCCTTAAAGCTCTGACTGGGCACCATGGGGGTATATAAGAGATTTCAAAATAATGATTGCCTTAAACACTATTAAGATCACCAAAGGACTTTGGGCAAATGGTATTAAGAGACTGATACCATCAAAGTCCACCCTCTCAACATCACTGTCACCACCATCCCAACCCAAATATGGCTTCTGGATTTGGGGAATTTGGACTGTGRACTCACCTGATGGGAACTCAAGATAAAATCAAGGTGGCACTATCATTCAATTATCTACGGTCTAAGGAGAAGTAAACAAGGCTGAAGGAGAAGAATATAYCCACAAGGAAACTAAACCCAGCWGCTGTGCTGGAAATCRGCTCTGGCTGGGTTTGGGGCAGGGAGGCCATAGTCACAGACCCATATGCTGAGGCCAGGTTTGCACAATCTCCTTGCCAGCCCAAGGGGGAGGAGAAGAGTTTTTGTGTGTATAATAGCAAAACCCAGTGTATAGAGGGGTTGAACACCCATCACCAGAAGTTAGAAGCCAGATAAGAAGCAAACCCTACAAAGAGTCTTCCCTCACACAAACTGGCTTGGTTGTAAATCTCCTCCAGCCACTGGGAATGTCAAAATCACACAGGACATTCGCATGAGAGGCAGATGCCTTGTTTTAAAAAGGGTCATAAACTATCAAAGACCCCAGAAGCACTCATTCCTAAGGCCTTCCATAGATCCAGGGTGTGTTGCAAAAGACAGTGTAAAACACCCCCATGCAGAGGTTCCCACAGATACCTGAAGGTACTGTATGTTTTGTGGGACCCCCACCACCAAAAGAACCAGAAGAAGAGGACAAATGTGACACTGCTGGATCCACAAGGGTGGTGAATATCTTTCTACTTAATGATCTCTCTGTCACTTTTTTTCTTTCTCTCCCTCACCTTCCTTCTGCTTTTCCTATTTCTTTCTTTCACTCTCTGATCCAAAAGTGCAAGACCCTACAAATTCCATTTTGGCATTGCATAACCTGACATCACCAACATGCCTCTGGTACAAACTAACATAATGTTCTGTGACAAGATGTAAGCAACAGTGAGTGAGAAGATACTGAATCTTTCAGATGTATAGAGTGTTTTCAGGACAAATATTATTGACTTCTTGTATCTAATCCAAATATAAATGAGCAAATCAGTGTTGATAGCAAAACACATGTGAGATCAAAAAATAAACAAATTTTCAGTTTATATTATATTGGACACTTTATAATTTTTTTTCTTTGCTCCTTTCCTTTCTTTTCAGAAAAAAAATATAAGTTCACTTTCTCTTCAAAATAAAGTAATTACCATTAACTTTCAGTAAGACAAATTGGTATTAAGCAGAGGTGTTAAGTTGGCCAAGTGTTAAAAGAAAATCAAAAGAACAGAGAGGGTTCTCATAAAAGGTTCATAAAAATGTTAAATAGATGGAGAGGAAAAATAAGTCTCCTTAGAGAAAAAACAGCAGCAGCACAAAGGCCATTGAAAATTCTATATACTCTTTCTCTCTCCAACAAAGCATTTCTGGAACTTAAAATAAGATCTGTTCATCTTTTATGGAAGTCTCACATAATCTCCTCTCCTCCATAATGTTTGTTAGATTTGATGACTGTTAGTACAGAACCAAGATTACACCAAAACAGCACAGAAAATACTGATGCTTCCCCTGCTATTGTGGAAAGAGAAAAATGATTCTTAAGATGTAACTAAGAGATATACAAGTCACATGCTACTTTGGATGGCATTGGTAYGYTCYTTTTATTAATTTTAAATGTTTTCTTTGTTTTTCATGCAAACTATTCTTGTTTGAATCGTTTGTTTGTGTTTTACATGCACTTGTCTTTTGAGAAGCTGATCATGATACTGTGATCTTACATGACACCTTTAATAAAATGAGGTTTCCCTTAYCCTATTTTGAAGAGCACTCTTCTGCTAGACTCTATGATTAAATTGGATTAAAAGAGTGATGTTTCTGTATGTAATTGTATAGAGAAACAAASCCACAGCTGCTTTGAATAGGGAATTTTGGGACATCTGTGAGTCTGCACTACATGAGAGCAGAGATATTCAAGGACTGGGTAGATCCCACTTACACCATAGGGATTCCCCTAGATGAGGCAGAATGCATTAAGCTGTTTCCTTATCAGCAGTGCTTCTGCATTCTAAAATGCTGCTATTTTTTTCACTATCTATGTTTCCAAAACATAGTGAACAGTGATTTTGTTTAAGATATGGTCTGTATGCAAATTTTTCTCTATCTCCTTTGAGACTGCTCGAGCCTCAAAAGGTAATACTGAAATTAGCCACCGTTCATTTCCTTTGGTATCATCAGGATCCAGCTCAAGACTTTCTGATAAAATATCAATGGGGAAGGGAGGAAGAAAGGACTGTCARTCTAAAATCACACACAAACTGCTGTCACGGGTTTCAGCCTATTTCCTTCATGGATTCAGCTCAAACCCCTCTAGCATGCTTACTTAAGGAGGTAAGGAACTCCTTCATGTAGGCAGTATGCACCAATTCCATGAGCAATGCATTGCAACTCATTCCAAGTTGTTCTCTCGTGGAGAGTGAAAGATGCCACCAAAGAAGGTCTGGACTGACTGGGTAACTCAATGGCCTCTCTCCCACTGTAACTGAGGCCCCTTCCTGGGCATGGGGCTGAGGGGAGAGTGTGAATGTGTTTTTGATGCATCTGGGAGGGTGAGTACAACTGCAGAAGGCTGCTCTTGAAATGTCAGCCTGACAATAGGAATTACTGGCACAACAATGAGCAAGCCCTTTCCTGCAAAATCATTGGCAGCAACAAACCTCAAAATTATCGACAGAATTTGTATTAACTTAAACTATATTTTTTAGACTTTTCTATAGTCCTCCCTCCTACTTAACAACAATTAGGCTTTCGTATTTTATGAGTACAAGATCCAGTATCTAAAATTATCTTTTCCTCAAAAACATATCTCACATTGCTATGGTATTTCCAAATGAACTGCAATCTTATCCTATACATCTGTCCAGGTTTTAATATAATCAGAAAAGCATATGGTTATGCATATTAACACACTCTGAGAAGGAGACGCGTTAGGCAGACCTCAATTTTCAGCTTTGGTAACTTGACTATTTATAAGCTGTTGGAAWGCATGCTAAATGACAGAGTGAGGACAAAAAAACTACTGCTTTGAGGATGCAGATTTAACTTATTGAATCTGGGGTTACATGACTATACAAGTGCAAAAACAGAAGGAGGAGCTGGGGCTTGTCCAGATGCAAGGAGACTGTATTTCCAGCTGATACAGCAGTACAGCAGGGCCATGGTTAAAAGCACAAAGGCATAGTTGAAAAAACCCCACTCACAGGCTTTTGGGGATCTGAGCAATAAACCAATTATCTTTTGACATTAATTAAAAGAACCCTCARTGTACAGAGTGGAAAAATCTAAGAACAGTATAAGAAAACCCCAGAAATTGTTACTGAACTMTGGAAAACCATCAAATACATCTTATTTATGAGTGAAAGAGCCAAGGCAAGATTACCAAAGAAACAGAAAAGACAAATGGCCCTGCAAAAAGCTTTTGAAATCTGCTAAAGTGAAAAGGTCAGCTAAAGTGAAAGATGTATCTTTCACTTCATCAAGATATATCTAAAAATGAAATATATTCATTTTTCTGACCCCTGTAGGGACCATTCACTTAAGAGTTGGACTCAATGCTTGTGGGTGCCCTCCAACTCTGTGAATATTCTGTGATTGTGTGAAAAGGCTTTACGCTGTAACAATAATAAAGGCTGATGACTACTGGCATAATATTTTTGCATAAGGATTTCCMTTTTTACTTAAATAGTTTGTCTGCCCTAATCTTAGGTTAGTGCTTTCTGAGAAATTTCAAGCTCTTAATAAATTGAAAKCAAACATTTCCATGGTGCCCCTTCAAAAAAAGTCTAAATTTATCTGGACTGAATATCTATTGATTTTATTTTTCAAAAACACAGGCTCAAGCAAATGACTGCTGAAAAAAATTAGGGTTTCAGGCTTATACAATGCCTCTGAGAATTCTCCCAGTATAGAATGACAGTATTTCCAAACTGTCTTTTTGCATGTTCCTTAGCTAACAAAGTGGGCATGTCAAACTAATAAGACATGCTAAAAACAAAATKAAGAGATTAGAGAGGAAACAAAACAGAATCTGATAAAAAAATAAATCACCAGACTGTGCTAGGAGTAAGTTTAACTTCTTATTTAAAGATTATATTTGAAGATAGTGCTTTTAATGCATTGTCTGACACTTTACTGCAATTATTTAAAAAGGAAAAGCAGGCAAACTTCATTTACTGACCTAACATCCAGGAATCTTCTGAAATAATCTATTTCATAGCAGCTTGCAGCCAAAGGAACTGTATCTGATTATCCTTTTTTGTCCTCTCTTTYCACCAAGATTTTTTCATTATTCAGTTGTGGGGGAAAAGCAAACACTCTCAGAAAGRCCACTGAGAAGTAGCAGCTAGGTTCTCAGTGGTGCTGGGGCCAAGTTTGGTGGCACACTCCARGTACACCTGCCTGGGGAGAATCACCTCTCTTCATGTAAGCCTTAATCAGCCTCTGAAGTAGTGCAGTGGTGTGGCAGCTTTGTGCCCTGTACTGCTTGCTAAAATAGTTGTGGTCATGCTTTCCTTGTAATCACTTTCACTCAGTGAGCTCTAGAGAAGCCTCATTGTAACATCTACAGAAAAGCTCAGGAACAACAGGGCCTTTATCTGGACTAAAACCCTGGCGTGATGAGTTTCCCTTGGCACTTCTCAGCCAAGGATTAGAGTTTATCTCAATAACCAGCAAACAATCAAGAGAAAAAATTCTATCTGAAAAAGCTCTGCAATATCTTGTTGGAACACTGYCTACCAGCCTTGCTTTCAACCCTACACCCCAAAGAGAGCTGTAACTCAAGTTTTATAGAAAAGTTACTTGCAAGAGTTCCCCCCACAGCGCTCAATCTTCTGTTAAGTCTCATCAGCAGTTATAATAATATTTATATTTCCAATGAAAAAGTCTAACCTGAGACAGAAACGGCTGTTAAAAATATCATGCTTTAAAATGTTATGACACACATTGTCTGGGAATAGAGGTTAGATGGGACAGTTTTCCTTGGCAATATTAATCAGACTAATTACTTCATTTGTCTTACAATCTAAGAAGCTAATGATTTTGCTCTTTTTGTAAGTACATCTCAGCCTATAACAAAAAAGTATTGATGATCAAAGATAAATGAATTTAAGACAAAAGAAATCCYGATCTGAATTATCTGTTACATTGACATCATAGTGCTAGGGGGAAAAAAAAATGAAACATCACTTCCTGAATTGCATCCACTTTAGTCACATTTTGTTATAGATCTCAGTTCTGTCAGAATATCATCTRTCAGAAGGAATTAGTGCAAAATTTAGTAGTTCACTGTTAATGAAGAATAAGATTGTAATGGCATTTCAATTTTCCTTCATTCTCTTGTTAGCACTTGACAAATGCATTCTCRCAAGCACTGCTGCTCATCTGACATGATGCATGCAATCTTAATTTAACAAATMTGAAGAAAATGCAAAGGCAGAAAGCTTTCTGGTTTTCTTAACATCTTTTTTGAGATCTCTGCAAACTACTCTTTTCTTGATGGCTTGAGTAGATTAGGGGCTTTTTCTCCCCTCCTAAACAATGTTTTATTCTGAGTGGGTATTCACATTAACAGAGGTTGATGAACATAAAACAAAATGTCAATGAAAAACATCTCAAGCACTTCCATATGTTCATGTATGTATACAGACCAAGACACAGATGAGCTGTTTTTTTCTCTTTCCAATTTGGTGYTATGAAGTTGGGTTTTTTAACCACAAATGACCATTTTTCTTTCTTTTTCTCATATAGTTATATCAAAACATTACCCTTGGAATAGACACTTCCCCTGAGAAAACTGCTGTGCTTACCATCCTCAAGAAACAAAATACCATTGCTTCTTCAATGCAAAACCCAACTGCAGGCACAACTGAAGGCACAACAATGACTCAAGTGGCCAAATGTTGTCTGCACAATCTTTATGATCAACACCATGAGAGATTTCCCATCTTCTGAACACACGGCACCACCAGCCATCTGCTACACAGGCAGCTCTGTCACTGGAGCTGACTCAAAGTCAGCCAAAAGCATTAGCAGATGGCAGGAGGGACCCTCGATTAATGGACAGGTGAAGGCATTTGGGCAGCAGGTTGGTTGCTCCTCACAGATCCTAAAATGTGGATCCTAAAAGTGGGCAGCATATTTGGACCTTCCTCTGCCTCTCCCTGTAATCCTTTCCAGCCACTTTCTTTGCTTAGATCTGGACTGGCTTTTGCCTTATGGAAAAAATGAAATYATGCCATTTGGTAGATGATATTGCAGTCCAAAAGGTAAGAGAGAAACTTTAGAAGCTGGAAACTTTGGAAAAGAAAGAAAAGAAAAGGGAAAATGATGATGGGTCAGTGCTAGAAGGGATTCTGCAGAACAGAAAGACTCTTTTAGTAAGTTTTAATTTCTGTATTTTGGGAAAGAGACAGATAATGTATACATACCAGAAGATGGTGACGGTGTTGATGGTGATGATGAATGGTAATGTCCCTTCCCAACTCAGAAGGAAATCAAGTGGCAGCTCCAAAAGGCGGGCATTTTTAAATTGGTGTGTTCAGATAACTTCTGACAGAAGTTGCTGGTGAGACTGAACTACTAGAAACTAGTTTCAATAGCTGTTGGAAGTTGTGAAGTGCCAGAGGTTTGCAACAAAGGCAGTATTGTGCAATATTTTAAAGGACAAATTATTTAACCTGGGTAATTACAGGTCTGTCAGCCTGACATCCATTTTGGACAAAAYAATGGGTTATTTTGTCAGCTGACATGGAATTAATGTACAAAAAAATATTAGAGGAATGGGGTAAGGGTTGCCAATCATCATGTGTATGTGGAAACTAGGTGTTTCCAATTCAGTTATCCAAATCATCTCTTATAATTGAATTTATAATCTTGGTTATCAAAAGTAATCTAGTCAATGCAATACTATTCAATTTCCACAGGACATCTACCTTCATTTTGCATGACATTTTGGCTATGGAATGATAAGAATCAGTTCTGCAGACATAAAATAGATTAAAGTCTGGCTGGTAGATTTCGACATGTACTTGCAATAAAGGAACACTAATTGATTGGGTGTCTCTTTATTGTGTCCCATAAGGATATGTCCTTAGATTTTACAAGTTAATATTAATCAGTGACCTGGAAAAACAAAAATACAAAAGCATTACCAATGACATTTGCAAATGACAGAAAGATTGGGAGGCAAGTTATCAATGCAGCCTGATCTAGGTTAATTAGTAAACTGGACATAGATAAAGAAATATGCACTTAATTACACACATACATTTAAACTTTTGGGAGCTAAATATGCTGCATATATGGGATGTTGGAGTCCGTCATGG
Organism: Alauda arvensis; assembly: GCA_902810485.1. Taxonomy (NCBI): domain Eukaryota; kingdom Metazoa; phylum Chordata; class Aves; order Passeriformes; family Alaudidae; genus Alauda; species Alauda arvensis. The sequence goes on along the minus strand of CADDXX010000422.1, from coordinate 344,673 downwards.
GATGTAATTACTGACTTGGTAATTATAATAGATAAGCACTAAAGATAATGCTGTGGGTAAAAAAAATGGAATTGGAGTTTAGTTATGTAAATAATTGTGGTACTGTAGTAATAGTATCACTTAACTCAATCACAGTTTTATGACTGCTTCTGCACTGACATCCAGCATTACAGGATAATGGAAAAATATTGCAATCTCAAACAGTAGCCATGAAGATTATGAAAGAGAGGAAGATGTGACTTTAAGTGAGTTATACAAGGGMAGAGCCTCCTTCTTAGATCAAAAACAAATRAACAAAYAAACMAACTCCAAAGCACCATCCAAAAGTAAAGCATTAAGCAGCTTTTAATTGTAGAAGGAATTCRATTCTAGGACAACACTTCAAGAGAACTATTGATAATAAGGAACTTACCAGGCTGGATTTCAAAGTGGGTTCAGTACACACATACAATTATACAGTGTAAGGAGTCCTTGGAGATATTGTTTGGAGAATTGTCTGATTTTTAAGTTGAACTTTGTTTAGGAAACTTCTGCTCAAGTAGCACTAAGGCCTCTGTCTCTACTCTGCATTCCTAAAATACGTCTCCTATTTCAAAACAGTTGAAGTTCTCATCACACCACAACTTCTACAACAACTGGAAGCATCTTTAAAAATGGAGAAAGTTTATCTGTAATATATTTCTGTATTTCATCAGTAGAGTCAGTCACACAGTATCCAGGCTACTTAAGCACAAAGCATTCCACACAGGAATTGTCCATAAGAGTGCTCTAGGCTGTAAATCAAGATTAAATAATTTTACACTTCTAAGTCCTTGAGTGGCTAGAGTTTGAAATGTTAATGCCATTATCTCTAAGGTATTAGTTGTGAAAGTTTCAGTGTGATGTTACAAACTCAGTGAGGCCTCTGCAGACATAAAAGTTCAAATAAAGCAGTTCAGCATTAAGGGTACTCATTAGAGAAGTGGGCAATATAGCTTCAATTTCAACACAGGAGAATAAGAAAATATATCTTTCTCATAGGACAGTGGCTTAATCACTGAATAGGGTGTTTCTTGACCTGTATCTGGCTGCAATGGATTGAACTTTCCTTATACCAGCTTCCATGGGGCTGTGCTTTGGATTGGCATCTATTTGGATTCACTCTTGTTCTACCTRTTTTCTCTCCTTGTCCCCTTGGTACAGAGTGGGGAGGAGTGAGCCAGCAGCTGCAAGGGTGGTTGATCACTGGTCAGGGTCACCCCTCCACTTGGAAAACTGAACACAGAAATGGTTCTGGCAAAACACAACAGTGTCATGCTTTACAGTAATGCATCAAAAATGGTATTCTCATCTTCTCAGGGAAAGGTTGATCCAGAACCTCTTCATTTAGTGTGATTAGTGAGATAACATTTATAATAAGRACCCCTATCATGGGCACTTCCTTGGCTCTTAAGAGTGCCCCAAGATAAAACATTTTCTCAATGTTGAAATGAATCCAGTTGTCCAAAGCACTTTTCAGTAATAAATACAGGATTGTATTTATCACTTTTTATCACTTATTTCTGTAGCCAAGGTGCAGCCAATCACCATTTCAAGGTGCATTAGGCTTAAGGTATAACAGTTTTTGTKTTGTTTTGTTCTCTTCATTTAACTGTGACACATATTTAGATGCCTCTTTTCTTTCCTCATTGGCAGTGAGCAGCATTTCTTCTTGTGAACAGAACTTAGATGCTCTAAGTAAAATCAAAGTTGGAGAAATTAAGGGTAAARCATCTGTGCTTGCAGGTGTGCTCCATCCATTCCCTCTTTTTATTTAAATGTATGCTTTTGCCTATTGGTGCTCCTGACTATGGTATAGAGAACACCCTTTTCCCATCATTCTAAGTAACAATGGACTTTGTCACCACAAAGATCATTACTAGCAGTGTTAAGTTTCCCTGAGACTGAAATTCAAATATACATTACCATGGAGCAATTCCCTATAGAGATTTACACTTTTAAAATGCATCCCTGAACTCCCTCTGCACAAAAATAAGGCAAACTGAAGAAATATTGTTTTTATTTGTAAGATGTACAGCCTTTTCCTCAGGTTCCTTGTTCCTCTTTCCTCACATACATGTATGTTTTTCTTATATGCATGTATGTTTGCCTAGAAATTGTATAATAATTCAAGCTTCTTCCTACTGAAGTGGCAAATCTTCAATGGACATCAATGAAATCGAATTGAAAGTTAATCTTATCCTTATAATAAAATAATCTAAAGGGGAAAAAAAAAGCCAGTTATGATCTAATTGTAATGACTACAAAGATTTTTYCAAATTTGCCTGTCTGAAAGCTAAGTTTGCAGGTCAGCTCAGGCATTTGGTTTTTTTCAGTCTAAAGAAAATGCACTTGCTATTGACTGAGGGCGTGATCATACATTCTGTGTGGTTCAGAGATGCTTATGACTAGTTTCCCAAACTTCAAAAATCTGGTAGGTTATGTTAAAAACATAAAAATAACAGCGCTGAAGACGAGTGATTTTGCAATACTTGTGTGATTTTCCAGAAGGCACTATCTTCTCAAAACAGTGAAAAGTCAACTGAGCTTTTTTAGAAACTGCTCTAAGTATCAGTATGGATTCTGAGATACAGACCTGGGATAGGGAGTTGTAGGAAWGACTAGAAGGCAACATACAGAAAGGCACAGGCTATTAGCATTATGGGATGGGATGATGAGGCCTGGAGTCAGAGGCAGAGACAGTCAGAAGATTCCTATAGGATATTTCCCTTTTTCTAAGGTRCTGATTCAGCAAAAGCAAATTATTCTATCCTATCATATCAACAAATTTCCCTCCAAAACAAGGCAGCCCAGTGCCCTTCCAGTTGGCTTCTGCATGCTGCTGGTAGAAAATGAACCCTGCATACTAAGAAATGAAGCACAAGATAGTGCTTGGTCAAAATATGAGCTATACCTTTTTTTTGTCATTTCTGTTTCACAAAACATTATGTGTTCCAAATTTTTAGTTAGTATTTGTTAGAGGCTAGACAATTTAAGGTAGCATCCTTGGGAGTTAAAGTTGGTAGAAGTATAAGAAACCTGGCAACACCAAAAAAAGTGAATAGCCTTTTATATCAGAAGTCTTTGTGTGACAGAGACACAGAAGTAGTTTCTTTCTYCTTCAGCTTTGTGTGCTATTTTACTGCATGTATTATGATAAAAGAGCTGCCTAAGCTTGAGAATTTAAGCACATACAAATTAGCACTTYAGGATTGTTCATAATAAAAGAGAGAGGAAAAAAAAATCCAGGTGACATTTACCCTAGTGTATCCAGTATAGCTAATAAGTAATTAGAGCAAAACAAACAAAATATTTTAAAATAAATMATAGTTTTTACATGGGTAAATRCAATTAMGTTTCAATGCTCAGTTAGCTGCCTRCTTACCTTGATCTTCTRTTCATAAAATTAGAAAATAATTAGAAATTAGAAAACCAACCAAATCAGTTATTTCAGCAGTCCACTTTAAATTAAGAAAGACAACAGCAACTAACTTTACCTGTCACTTCAAAACAGCACATCCAAAATCCTGCCCTTTTTCTCCMGTGGGTTGCAGCCTGTCTTTATTTAACCCACTCATCAATTTTCAATCCCTTGATATGCACAGTTCTAGGGCTGGTTTCCCCCTAGACTAACCCACTACAGAGTCCCTTAAAAGGCTTATAAATGTCTGCTTTATCAGTGGAAAGCCTGTCTTTAATTTGAGATAAGCACACCCGGCCTCATCTTGTAAAGCACTGGGCACTGTTGTGATGTCAGCTACTCCCAGAAACTGTACTTTCTAAGTGTGTGGTTAGTTCATGCCCTCCATAATGCAAGTGCTTAAAGTTTAGATAGCATTCACTTACCATTTGGGACCAAGCAAGAGCATTCTGCAATTCASAAGATCATCACATAGCATCACCATAGCTAAATTTCAGTCAATAGCTCCTTTTGGCTTCATTAAAGCCAAACCATAGCTCTCAATACAGATGTTTTACCTGAACATTGAAGACAATTTTATTATTCATAAGCCCTCAGGATATGAACTATAAAAAGCTGTTATGTGGCTCTGGATACTCATGGTACCAGTGCATTCCTGTTTCTCACTTCACAGACAACAACCACTATGACAGAAGTGGAATGCATTATTTCACATTTGTTTGGGCTCAGTAGAAAAGTCAGAAGTAGATATGACAAGGACAAAGGATTTTACAAACATGGCTATACTCTAACTTGCCTTGTAAAGGGACACTAAGATGTTCATTGCATTAAGGGATTGTGTTATAGTGTTGGTTGGGATAGGAAACAACCAGAAGATATTGATGTCCATATGATATCTGTTAAAATTAAAACAGATAATCAGAAATTCAGCACTGAATTAACTTCTAGAAAAACTTCTGGGTAAGAATGTTAATTAACCTAGCTATCAAGTTCTTTTTTTCTTTCATAGTGTTTTTTAATTCACTTACTTTGCATAGGCTGTCACATGAATTAAATCATTTTAGGTACAAAKCAGTATTCTAATTAGTGAGACTGCTGGAAAATGTCATTGCATCTTTTTAGAAAACTTGCTGTTTTCTTCAGTCACAGGRACCAACATCTATGTTACAAGTAAGAGAATAAGTGAAGTATAAATTCCACATGAAAATGGAAATTTCCCCCAAGCAAACAAAACCAGTAGGAACTGGGGCTCTGTAGTCTAAGAGCAAAATGCATTGCAGGCACCAGCTGCTGATGAGAGGACAAATACCGACTTAAAATACTGCATGCAAACCAAAACAGTGGGCTGATTGATGGGATTATTTTGTCCTGAGTTTCTCTTCCTTTRCARTAAGTATTCACAGCACAGGATAGTTTGGATGTTCCTAGGCAGCTGAATAAACAAAATATTAAGCTACTCTTTACATAAAACATTTTTCTCGCCTCCTTACATAATTAAAACTATTCACAAATGTACTAGATTTAATGACAAAAGGATTGTCAGGTATTATCTGACCACTACCACCTATCAAATTCCAGCCCATACAATTGCTCCAGATCCAGCTGTGCTGTGTCCTGTGAGATGCATTTTAAACAAAACTGTTCTAGAATATCTGCAGCTAATTTTGATTACTCAACATCAAAAGTTTGGACTTTCCTCAGTCTTTTATCTCAGTGATTAATCACCAGCACAAGTGAAAACATTGGTCTGTTTTCTAATTGGAATTTGTTAGCTTACTAGCTCTCAGTGCTTGTTTTGCATTTAACCATCAGGATGCAGAGCCCTAGAGTTTCCCAGCGGCTTTGTTTGCTCAGAGGAAATGAAGCATTTTTAACACATAAAACTGCACCTACTTTTGAAAAACCAGACAGATTAAGTTGATTTGGATTCCTGTTATTAAGCCCTTTCTTTCCAGCCCTCAAATCATTCACAGTTTTATCCCTTATCTCTTTTCAATATTATAATATTGATTTTTAAAAGTTGTCAACAGAACTGARCAAATACCAAAATTAAAAGTAATAKTTCTTAGATTGAGGTGAAGTTCCCACTTTCTCAAGGATGATATTAGCTTTTAGGTTGGGAATTTTTTTATATATAGTTCCTTTATAATCATAAAATGTATTAGGACTTCTTTCAAGGACACAATTCTCCTATGTAAGCTGCACTTGATGGTCACCCTTTACTTGCTGAGATCAGTGTGCTGAGTTTAAATTTATGGGACATCTGKTTTTCTGACATTGCACAGTGCTTTTTTAATAAAAATATTCTGTAATACTGATTCAGTGCCTGAAAAGAAACCTAAGATACTTGATCTGCACTTTTAATCTGTAACTGCCAAGTTTGCATTTTCATCAGGGAATAAAATCAAGTTTGTTTGAGAAGAGTTTTCTTCATAGCGTCACAGTGATTGGTTTCAATTTAATTGCAATTTTTTGTCACCTGAAGTCTGCATCACCATCTTACTATTATTCTTATTCTGGGGATTACTCTCTTGGTAGCCAGAGCTGTCTGGCATAGCTCATTTGTCTYTTATGTTTGGATTTTTGGCATAATTCAATACTGTTCATTTTGGCTGTTCTATAATATATTGGAATCAATATTTGTTGGCTCACTCAACTTCACAGTATCAGTTTTGCACATTACTGTCTCAATGCCACTTTTACTACATCCTTATCCTGCCCTTTTTTAGGATGCCAACACTGAAGGACACGACTTAGGGCATGGTTAGGGGCATAWGTTTAATAGACAATTGTTTATCTCTTCCTGAGTTTGGTGACAAATCCATAAGGATCTCCTGAAGAACCTTCCTGTCATAATGTCATCTCCAGGTTGGCACTATGTGGGAAGGAAAGGAATTCTGCCTCTAGGTGACACACACTGGCATCATGTCACTTAGTATGGCCAGACTGAGCTGTCAGATGTTGGTGTCCTGGTCTAACTTGACAGTGGACAAAGAATTATTTGAGCTGTGCGGGTATCCACCTAAAAGAGGAAGGTTAAACCCATTTAACAGGGAAATGCAGTGACACCTGAGAGCTACAATTGTAGTGCCTTGAGGGTGAAAGGGAACAGGAAAGGACTAAAGGACACCCAGCCTGCCAGGGTTCCTGTAAGGGTTCATTCCCCCTTCTCAAAATCTTCAACACTTTTGATCCAGTGGAGCAGCTGTCCCAGCTCAGCACTTTGCTTCATATAGCTGATAGCTGTAGAGTTTTTAATCTGATGCTGTATGGGCTTATCCTCCTAGGAAATATGGCCTGGAAAATAAGGACGTCCTCCAAAAGAATGCTGTCAGCCTGCTACTGCAACTCCTYCTGAATAGTTCAATAGGAGTGGATTTTTACTTTCCAGTCTCTCAAATAATCCTACATTTTTCCCATGCTCATAACACAGCATTTCTTAACGGTACTACAAATATTGTTTCACATATTTGCTGTTCTAGCAAGAGACTGAGATCTGCTTGTGTGGAGCTTGCTGTTAGGGAAATGCATTCTCATTAGGAGGATCACCAATTTCAATATCCAGCACAAACTTCTACATGTCAAATTTGCATTTGCTGAAGCCTTTCCACAACACCACATGGGKAAGAAAGGCTTATATATGAGCTTCAAAGGTTTTCTCACTTTCTGACAAATTAATTGCAAATTCATCTTTTATATTCTACTCCACCTAGAAAAAGATATTCAGTGTTCAGTGGAGCCTGGTCAAACATTTTAAGAGAGTATTTATGAACACTTATTCGGATTYCAAATTGTTGTCCTTTCAGCAATATCCATGTCTGGTTCTTATTGCTGTTTTCCAGGACRATTTTTGTTTGAATACATGTCTGGGAAATTACTAGCTTGTACAAACCCATYTGTATCTGCAGATGAATAAGGATGAATGTTGCTGGCGAAACAACTGCATTTAAGAAAATGAAGRTTTGTTCTTCAAACATTTTGCAAAGAGAAGCAAGTGATAAATTCACTGGGGAACTTGAATGGGAAGAACTAGACTCAGCCTCCTTCTAGYTGAAAGGAAAAAGTTATGTATCTGAATATCCTCTAATCGCTATGAAAATCCAACATACTTTTATTTTTGCACAATTTTGCACTACTTCCAATTAACTATGGCRTACACCTAGATGTGGGATTCACAATCCCTGTGGATTTTTATGGCTTTGTGAGTACTGTCAGCTCAATAACCTGAAAAGGCAATATCTGATGGCTGTGCTGAGCTCTGTTCAGGATCCACTGGACCCAGCAGAGGGCCAGCAATTAACTTCAAAGAGCATTTGAGAGGAGCATTATTGCTATACTTGCTCTCTGCACCAGCACAGGACATGATCTTCTCTGCTTTGTCTGCCAGAATTGCCAAATGCCCATGCTTAAAATATTACTGTCAAATTTTCAAGAGGCTCATAAATCATTGATGGCTGTTAACATAATTCAAATATCCTYTAAGAAATTAATGTATTTATAAAAATATTCAAGAGAGATTATGAGTGCAAATTGTTTGAACAAAGGACCGTGACGCTTTAGAACAAACAATATGACTTGTCAGTAAAATGAAATATCTGTCACACTGGCTTTTGATAGACRCAAACCACTTTGGCAGTGGCTCAGCAGAAGAGGAAAAAGGCTTGGGATGCACAATGCCCATGTCACAAAATGCTATTAAGACACTCTGGCTCTGTAGGTTGCAGTGCCAGACTGTAGGCTGGATAATGGAAAACGAAGGCAGATCTTATATAGGGTGCATTGATTTATTTTTCGTGTGTTTCACGTTACTCATTCGCTCACAACTCACGAAGGAAGAAGAAACTCTTGATTCARTCTTAAGCCATATGCAAATTGTTAAGACCTAACTATCCAAAAAGTAGTCTGCAGTTGTAACTATACTTCAGTGGTACTTGGACAGAAAAAAGCTGCATGTGAAATAAAAAAAATAGTGGAAGTAATATTTAATTCAAAGCAAAATAAATTATATCAAATGAGAAAGCTAATTTCAAGGATATTAAAAGGAGTCACCAAAAGAGTGAAACATTAACAAATTCCATGAAGACTGGTCAGGAATATATGAGAGACTGAGAGCAAAAGATTYAAAAGAATCAAAAAAGCTGGCATGATAAAGCAAAAAAGTAAATTTCATAATGCTATTAAAAAAAATCCAAATAAATAAAAATAAAACAAATACTTTGAAAAGTCTAAGTTGTGTCCTAATGAGGGAAAGAAAACAGAGTATACCTTGGAAATTGAAATATAAAACCACAGAAAAACCAACATGAAACAATTCTGAGACATAAAGGCATAGAATCTAATAACCCACCATACTTGAAATATTCAAGAAATGGGAAACTAGCCTAATATTCAATGATAACCMATTATATAAAGAGAGCACTCAGGGAAGATAAAACCACAACAGAAAAGTTAAATTAATTCTCTCAGTCTGCACTGTCTGTGAAGGCAGATAGGAYAGATCTCACACAATGGTCATTCCTKATGTAGGATAGAAATGAACCATTGTCAATATATTGCATTTTAGAACAAATCCARATTCATAAGGTGGACTTCAACAAATTTCCAATACCAGCTAATTTTTTATTGTGGCATGTTAACACCAGGTACAGGGGCCTTAGCACAAAAACAAGAAGTAAAGTAGAAAAAGCAATTTTATATATTCACATATCARTTTTCATTTTTAACTGAATTTATGGAGAGTAGAGAGGCATAGAGGGTAATCCAATGARCAACAGACATGATATTTCTGCAGACTTTAGATATTTCTTCACAAAGCTAATTGGTAGGAACAACAGCAAAACAGTATTAAGRTACAAATAAATAAAGCTGCCATATCAGGGAAAAACTAACAACTTTAAAAAAAGAAAAACATATCTCAGAAGCTAATTAGCCTTCTTCTGATGAGGTCTCTTATTAAAGTCTCTGACAGAAATAGAGTTAATAGAGGGTACAACAGAAGGTCCTGAATTAATAATTGGCTAACAGATAGGAACCAAAGTATAGCAAATAAAATTTGTGTTAATAAAGTAAGGGTAACACACAAGAGTAACCCTGTGTGTAATGGCCTCTGAAGTAAGCCTTACCATTTAAGAAGAAGATTTTACAGTAATTTTAAGGTATTTTCTGACAACATCCATTCAGTGCATGGTGGTAATTAAGGTAGTAATGGATGAYTGGAAGTTTATCAGGAAAGGTCTGAGAGCAATACTGAAATTGTTACCTCACAAGGGAGTTTAACCACGGTGTACCCSCACCCTAAACACTGAATGTAGCTCTGCTTGCCCACTTTTCATACTGGAATTAGAAATACAGAATCATGATCAGGATTAACAAATGATGAATAGTTTTGTATGAACTTCTGAAGGTAATGCAGTTACCAAAGAATAGTTCTAAGGAAGCATTTCTTCACACGAGGTACAAATAATATGTAAGACTGAGGGAGAACTTCTTTASTGTGAATGTTACTGAGCACTGRAACAGGCTGACCAGAGAGATTGTGGAATCTCCTCCCTAGGAGATATCCAAAGCCATCTGGACAAAATCCTGAGAAACATGCTTTAGTGGACTCAGCTTGAGCAGGAAGGCTAGATTAGATGASCTCCAGTGGCCTGTCATCACCTTAACCATTCTGTGATTCTGTGATACTCTAGAGACCAAAGTATAGATGATGCAAAATGGGATTGGACAAACTCMTAAAGAAAATGTTTGTTGGTGGCTTTTAGCCCTAAGGCTTGGGAACTGGCTACAGACTGGAACTGTGGAGATATGCTTGGTCCTGCTCTTGCTTCTCYTCATATTCAGCCTCTCTCTCAACAGCCAACTTTTTGCTAGCAAACCAGATCTAGAAACTGTTATTTAAGATGTACATTAATAGTAGTAATAGTGTTTGAGAAAACACTATTGGAAAATTAGACTGCAAACCTGAGCTGGTTATCCGCTGGATGGCTTTTGTCCCTTGCACGCCTCTCTCCAGCCATCTCTGGTGATAACCCTTAGCATTCCTGAGATACCCACGAGTGCAAGGACAGTTTCTTTATGTGCAATGAACGTCCAGTCAATTCCTGGCCCTCCAGTTCAGACTGCAGTCCCACATATTAATTACTGCCRTCAGTGACAGTGGCTTATGCAGCAAGCACTCCTGCCACCCAGAAGATGAACTGAAATCCCTGCCCTGCTTCGCATGGGTCAGGGAGCCCCAGTTAGTGATGACTCTGATCAGCATTTTTCTGGGCTGCATCTGGCAGGTGTAATGCTTCTGGTCTCTCACTGCAGTTGCCAGGTCACTGATGTATCAGGCCTCTAAAGAATCTTTCTCAGYGAGTGACACTGCCTCAGTTATATGATTTTACTCCACGTAGCTTTTTGTTTTCTGTCTAAGAAACCTCAGTGCAAGCACCTCTATGTTATGAACCTGAGRTTCAAAGGTATATTTTAGAGGCATTTTCCCACTCCTTTTTTGAGAAAGCTAAGGTCATTTAACATTTTTAAAAGTCTTCAGTGAGACAAGAAACCTGCAGGAGTTAACAAGAATTATAGGACATAAAAATCTGACAGCAAGGACATAATGTATAAAAAATAAAGCACAAATGAACGTATTGTGCTGACTGGTAAATATGAACCTAGCAGTATTGCTGAGAAGGCAGGCACAAGAGTTCGATGAACCTTTTGAGCTGATATAACTCATGCAGCTGCCAGCTGTATAGTTGAAAAGCTATACCATTTGTGAATTTASGAGTAATGCAAAGCAATACATTTTCARGAAGGAATTYCTCTTGATTTCTAMAGTSTTTGTCACCAACCCTAATTTTTCCRATGCTMATCTAGGAAAMTTATTCTCCCAGAACTTTCTAATTAATACAATTAATGGGATCCATCCAATGTAGGGATACTTGTTTTGAAACTAATTTCTGTTTTCCTTGTGATATATGCCTTTCCTTTTTTTCATGTCACAAAGCCTCTGAAGATAGTTAGTGAAGAAAGTTAAACACAGAAAAGATAGATTGAAATATGCATTTATGAACACACATGTCAGCACAATTTATAGCACTACATAAGCTTAACCTTCAAGAGCATTTTTGTAATTGCTTGTGTCTCTAGAAACATTTTTATACCCTAAAATTTCAAACATTTGAACTGGAATTCCTTATTCTGTTRCCTGACAATCATTTTATCAAAAAGCATTAATCACTGCGTGACATTAATAGAATGGCATTCTGCTAATATAGAATTAATAATAGAATATTGTTAGAAACATCTTTGAAAAATTAATTTTATGAAAATCATTCCTTTCAGCTATTTGATCAATATAGCCCCACTTATCTTTAAACAGAAGTATTATCTTCCAGCACACCTGAAACTACTTCAGTAGGTTCTACTGAATGAAATTATTTCTTGTGAAATTTGCAATAAAGTGCAGGACTCACTCCTTTCCATCCTCTTTCCAACATACMTAACYATGTTTATGAGTTTCCTGCACAYTGGATAATGTGCAGCAGTCAGGTTMCCAAAAATCATTGTAAGGGTTATATACTTACCATCTACTCTGATCTGAAAGCCTTTACAGTTGTGCCATCTGCTTCATCAATAGTTCATTTTAAGCCTTATACTCAAGAAAAAAAGGAACAGCCTAGCAATATAAATCTGACAAAATTTAATCMAGACCAGAAACATCTCACTGTTCTCTAAAATTAATTTCTAAACAGTCCAAATTTGGTGCAATTATCTTAATCATTCAATTTCCGAAGTTGCTTCTGCAAAGTCTGCATGTTAATCTGTTGGAATGGAAATCTTGTTTCTAAAGGGGTATTTGTACAATAAAATGTAAGCATGGTCCATAAGTTGCAAACAGCATTCAAATGAATGTTCACATACATTTTATAAGGCTAACAGGCAGGCAGTGATTGAAGTGAAGTCCAGGTACAGGCACTAAGTATTTCTATTTGCTTCTTCAGAAGTGGGGTACTTAGAAGTTGAGGTGATAAAAGGACTACTTACACCATCATATCTCCTGCTCCATGTAAAAGAGGAACAGCTGTAAGTGAGTGATTTGGTGGAGACTTCATGCTGATCACTAGCCAGGGTGCAGGTGYCTTGTGGATTTTGGAAGTCAGTGTAACCTACAGCAATCTCATAACCATTCTGCATTTTCTAGTGGCAACCTCATTAATTTCTCTGTCTTCAGCATGAAAGCAGCACAGCAATGGTGCTTGCTCTCTCTTGTCCTGTTCCAGTGGCAGCCCAGAGGCTCTTGTCCAGGCAAGGAAGAAAGTGCCCTCTATAACTTTTCACAGTGTTACCAAACCACCAAAGGCTGCCTGATCTAAGTAGAGATGAATATCTGACCTGGCTGAAGACCAGAATATCTCACTTGGAAAGTTACCCTTAGCAAGTGTAGCTCCTTCTGCCCTCATCACACTAAGGACTGTGCCCCGTTTAACCCATGTGCTTTCTGATGCCTTTGATTTCCATAGGAAGCTTTGGCTCAAAGTTAAGCATCCACCTATGTGCATTTCAAGATAAGAGAGCCTAAATTCTGAGATGCAGGCATGCCAAGAACTCTAACACTTTTCATCTTTGAAGAAAACTTTAAAAAATAATAGCCTTGAGAATGCTTTGCAACTACTATATGATCATACAGTCTTACACTGACAGATGCATAGATTTGTTACAGCATTTAATGACTGTTGCCCACTCTGGGAAAAATTGACTCTCATAATGGGTAACTRTGCTCAACTGAAATACATAATAAAATAACCAAACACAGTAACTCCTTTCTTCTTCAATGTGGATGTTAATGTGTCAATTTTAATCTAAAAAGGAGCAAAGTGCTACATGGACCTCTGAAAACAGATTTYATTGACTAACTGAGAATTTTTTACCCAGGTAATGTTTAYAAACCACTTAATAAACTACTGCATKAAAAAACCCCAAGTYTGGCACATCTCCATGCAGCCTCCTGTTCCATAGTGTGGAGACTGAGTGTAGCTAAAAGTCATCATCACTGATTAATTATCATATTGACACATGAAGAATAAACTTCTATGTCAAATGTAAACTACTTAAACACATCATCCTATATGGATGACTTCTTCTGTTCATTCTCAAGGCAGATGTAGATTTCATGTTAAGAAACTTGGGCAACAAATCGTGTGGTATTTATTTCTGATTATCATTAAAGCTATRATTGTGTACCCAGGTATTGGTTTGGGCATTCAGCCAACTTCAGTTAGGCTACAGGAGCAGAGGAAGTGCAAGCAGAGGAGTTGGATGGTTCAGGCTGGGAAAGGGCTCATCTCAGGGCGGTTTCCATGGCCCTGCCCTGGGTCAGTGAGGAGTGTGGCAGTCAGTCAGCTCAGTGGTCTCACTGCATCCCCTTGTGGCTGGGCACCTACAAGAGCTGAGCATTGTCCATCCCCACGAGAACCAGAGGTCAGGTAGGAAATAAGCATCTTTTCTGCTCTAGRAAGGGTGCCAAACTGAATCTGGAGCACCTGGATGGGAAGGAATTAACTTTTYCACAGTGTCAACCCGTGCATTTCCTAGAAACGTGCCCCTTCCTCACAGTCCCTCCCGAAGAGATTCTTCAACCAGTGACACCCTAGAATTCCTCCCAGCACATTTTGCAGCCCACCATAAAGACAAGGGAGAGGCCTATGAGTAATTGTGGAGGAGGAATGTTTCTGACTATGCCTTATCCCCATATTTCCAAACATAGCATGGATGGAGCAGCTCTGCTCACGCAGACTATTATTCTGAGTGGCTTTGTGTTGTCTGCAAAGAATGATTTCACCTTTATCAGTACAGTGAATGCATGGGATTTGAAACAACAGAAATGCAACCATTTACAGTGATTTTCATGAATACTAATTTCATTTTAAATAGAAGGAAAAAAAGCCTTTGGAATCTACCCAACAGCAATTGGGTGGGGGTCAATAACTTGTCTTTCTGGAARGCAACACAAAAGTTGAAGCTTGTTACATAATTTCAGTGATATTTTTGGTTTGAATTTAACAATAAATGAAAGGAAGAGACAGATCAATAATAAAAAAGCAAATCTGAATCTCAATCTGCATGATCTGTAAAATTGTTGTGACCTTACCTAAGAAGAGTGCTGCCCTGCAGGGTACCCCTGTTTTCAGAAGTATCTCTTTAGAACTCTAAAAATATCTTGCAACAATTATTTTTCTTCAGTCAGTAACATTCATAAAAATAGGTATCTAAATAAAATTTCTCACAATCAGTGACTAAAGTAATGCTTGTAATGACCTTTTTTTAAATGAACCTTCAGAGGGTGTTGTCCTTTCCAAAGGAGGTAAGGTCCACTAATGTTAACAGCAGTGGGACAGAGAGGCAGCCAGTCCCTTGAGGCAGCTCCTCAGGCACAGAGAGTTAGCAGAGCACTCTAGAGTGCCTTGAAGGGAGAGTTGGCTATTTAGATCAACAAAGAATTTACCCTTTTCATGTTTATTTGTCATGCTGGCCTTCCACAGGATCTAATCATATCTGTCAACAATAGAGAATTTTAATAGCTCATGTTGGAGTCTTGCTAGYGGCTCATTTTCTCATCTGAACAGGGCATAAATGAACTGCAAATGTCAGGTCATTGCTTCATGCTCTCACTTGTCCCCCAGCCCCCTCAAATTGCAGCGTTTTCTGTTTTTGGTGTCTAGATCAATCCAGTTCCCATCTGAATGTTGTAAATATGGAACTCTTCCTGGAGATTCTTTTATATTTTTCATCACAGTATATGYTCTTACCTTATTTTACTTAGTCATGTCTGTGAGAATGAAAGGTGTGGAGTCAGCTCAGTAAAGCACAGGGAATCATAAATCAAATCCATACAAGTGATACAGTCAGACAAACAGAATAGTTGCAAAGCTATGGCAGTAATGTGGTCAGATTTGCAAATTTATACTTAGAAATCCCATTTTGAGGACCACAACTGGACTACAGAAATATCACAATAATATATCACAGAAGTTTATTTTCTATCAAATGCAATTACTGCTGCAATTTACATTGGTCCGCCTGGCCTGGCTATAAATCAATGTCTCCTCTTTAAAATAACCTTACCATTGCTATTTTTCTTTTGATATTTAAAATTAAGAAGACCTGTTGACCATGTACAGATTGTGCAGAGCAATGGCTTTGACTATTGCTCAAGCTGCATGCAAGCTGCATGAGCYTCTGCCTGCCCTTTCCCAGGCACCTGCCTTTGCAGGGGCTACCTGAACAGGGGAGGGATTTTCAGCTTTCTTTCCTCCCTGTTCGCAGACCCAGGAAATCAATTCACACGCAGCAAAGCCAGCAGCTAATCCTGGAGTTCCTGCCGAGCCCTGATTCCCTGATTTTGTCGAATTCCCCGCGACGGTAGAGACCGAGCRCACCAGCCCCACGCACTCGCCAGCACCACGGACCTGCCCCGGCCCAGCCGCAGGGGAGAGGCTGCCCGCCCCAGATCCAGCCGCTCGCRTATGTTAACTTTTATTTACAAACACGCCAACCACTCTGTGTGGGAATGGGGGCAGAGCCCGGAGCGCCGGGGAGACGCCCGATCTCTTGCGGGCGTTCCTGCGCCGCCGAGCCCCGCTCCCGCTGCCCGCAGCCGGGGGAGCCCCTCCGCGCCGCCGGAACGGCATCACCCCGCATCCCCCCTCGCTTCTCCACGTTCTCCTCACGGTTCCCCGGGTGGCTCTGCCRGGGAGGAGCCGCACGGCGGCCCGGGTCCCGGCGGGTGCCCCGGCACAGGCGCGTCCTTGCGGAGCGGCCGCGGAGGGCGCAGCGCCCCGGGGAGGCGGGGGCTGCCCCAAACCCACCTTCCGTGTGCACGGCGGAGACGTAGGTCCAGTTGTAGCGCTTGACGATGTCAAGCATGGCCCTGGCTTGCAGCGTGTCGGAGGGGACCACCCTGAGGAAGTACTTGTACAGCGTTTTGTCGCTCAGGTCGATGCTGGTGGCAGAGTAAGCGATCTGGGGGATGTCGAAGAGCTGGAGCAGATTTTGGACTTGGATAGCAACTGAGCTGGAGCCGGGGCCGATGACCCCCGCGATGGGCTTTTTCACTCTGGCCTGGGGCTGGGTCTGCGAGTCGGAAATGCAGCGGGTGCCTCCGTCCCTGTCGTCCCTGATGGAGATGAGAGAGTCCCGTATGAATTCGATGCTCTGCTCCAGRGCCACGGAGGAGTGCCAGCAGGAGTCTCGGATCTCGCTGCCCAGGGTGATGTTAGGTAGCAGGACCGGGTCTGCGTTAATTTTATCCAAAGTGTGAAACATGGCTTCGACTCTCTGGATGCCGTATTGCTCCCGGATTTCCCCGCACTTCCTCTCGGGCACTTTTTCGGCTGGCGGCTGGTGATGGACAGAGAAGAGGGCCCCGATGATGACATCCCCGTCCATCCGAGCCACCGACCGCTGTGAGGAGGCTGCAGAGAGAAGAACCTTCCGACCACCACTCCTGGGAAGCACCTCCATCTCCAGGAGCAGAGCAGGGAAAAAGACCAGCAGCACACCAATCATTTTGTTGCACGATGTCATCCAGACCCAGGTTACGAATTTYATGGGCTCCCCTTGCCTGCACATGGTTTAAGGACATGTAGGAAACGGCATCTGCTTCTCCCCGACGACGGCCAGGTTGCTCCGAATACCATCACAGCGAAGCCTCACAGCACCACTCTTGAAGGTGCCAAGACAGCCGTCATCCTAGTGACTTTTAACCTGGTGGCATAGAAAGAGGGGATAAAACGGGCTAACCAGAAAATCGATGTCAAACCTGAGCTAGATAAAGCAACCCTGCATGGTTAGAGATGACTGCTTTCTCAAAAGCCCAGGGCAATTTGCTTTGATAAACCTCTCAATAAGAAGTTTCAAGGATTAAATCATGTATTTATTTGCCTTGATATGMGACCATGCACATTCACATATGTTGAATTTCTACAGT
The DNA here is from genome assembly GCA_902810485.1 of Alauda arvensis. Lineage (NCBI taxonomy): Eukaryota > Metazoa > Chordata > Aves > Passeriformes > Alaudidae > Alauda > Alauda arvensis. Next base: position 327,259 of record CADDXX010000422.1, on the reverse strand, counting down.
TCTTTTTGCATCTGCTTTTCAAGCCAAGGAGGCTACTTCCCGCACGTCCGGCCAGCACACACACCCCCTCTTGCCCCCGGGAAGTTTTAAAAGTTTCAGGAGGTAGGCAGTTCGTGGGAGAAGAGCCCTAGCCCGGCCCCAGCGGCCCCAGCGGCCCCAGCCCTGAAAGTAGACTGACAAGCGCTTCTTCCTTTGCCTTCTTATTACCTGAAGGCATCTTTCTTAGTTTAGACATTTCCTTTCTCCATCCATAATGTGAGTGAAAAGAGAAAGAGAGCGGTCWGCCCTGCCAGCCACGGGAAATGTCATTTAAAGGTCAGCAAAGGGAGGAAGAAAGGAAGCACTCTACTGTTTAGATTAACTTTTCCGTGTGTAGGGGGCAAAACTGATATTCAGTCAGGGACATACACATGAAGGCAGGGGAAAATACATATTAGTTACTACGGCAACCGCGGGCAAAGCCCCGATGTGCCTTACCGGCACGCCTGCCGTGCAGACAGGCTCCGGGCGGGGAGCGGCGGTGAGCCCGGCGACAGGGCTGGGCTGCTTGAGACGCCGCGCTGGGAGGGAAGGTGCCGCCGCCGCCGCCCGGGAGCGCGCCCGGGCCGGGTCCCTGTTGCACGACTGGCCGTCAGCACCCGAGACAGCGCCCGACAGCCGCGGCAGCTGCCGGACCTCGGGCCCCGGCGCCGCTGCACCCTCGTCCGCTTGTCTCCCTGTCCCGYTGTCCCCTGCCCGCAGCCTYCCRTCTCGCTGTCCCGACACGCCGCTGCCCCGGCGCTCCAGTGTCCCGCTGTCCCGGCCCGCCACGGCCGGCTCGGCCGCCCTCCAGCACTGCGGGGCGCTTCCCCAAAACTTCTGCCCCCCGCCCGCGGGGCGCTGCTGCCGCGCTGTCCCCGGATGCACACGCACCGTGGCTCACACACACACGCACCGCTCGCACACCGCTCCCGAGCCCGCCGCGGCACGCACCGCCCGGGGCCGGCCGCCGCTCCGTCCCTCCCCGCCGGCGGGCAGGGTGCCGGGGCCGGGGGGCTGCGTGTCCGCCGGGCGGCGCGGGGGRATGGAGACGCTCCGAGGGGAGCCGCCGTCCTGGCCGCGCGTCCGCAGGCGGGCAGAGCCGCCCGAGCAGGCTCCCGCGGGCAGCCCCGTCTCCCCGCTGCCATCTGCCTGCCCTGCCTGCCCCGCGGCTGAGCGCCGCGGTCCGCAACGAGGGTCAGCCCGGAGACGTACCTGGCCGGGTGAGGCAGTGGCTCCCTGCCTGCCGGGAGCGGGCATTGGCGGCTCTCCGGCCGCCCCGAGCTGGCGCGCTGGCGGCGGGGCGACGGCTGTGGGCTGGGCGCGGGTGCCCTCTGTCTTCAGCACCGCTYCACCGCAAGGAAAAAAACAGGTCATCCCGGGCTCATCCATTATCTCATACAGAAGGATCAGTCATTTGCTCCCCCTCCTTAATTTTTTTCGGCTATTGTCTTGTAAACGAGTAAGGAAGCATCACCCAGAGCACGCTGCGGCTGCAGGGGAGGTGTTGGCTCTCACCTCCCGTGGCTCTTAATTCATTATCTTCGTGCCTCTACTTGAAAGAGCGAGAGTTAAAGCGAGAGGCTGCTGCTAGAAGGGGACCCARACCACGCTCGGAAGACCCGAGACAATGAAATGTGCCGCTCTGCCTCACGGGCAGCGCTTCGCTATTAAAATAAATATTTATATTTGGGGGGAAACAAAACAAAACAGAAAAAATACGCTGCAAAATCACCTGTAAAGATAAAGGCATAAAAGGCATTGAGATTGTAGTTTTCAGGTCAAGATGAACCGAAATGAAGCACGTGAGAGGCACACCAGATTAAAATAATACCAGATTGAATAATCATAATTCAGACGACCTGCTTGCATCCCTAACACAGGTCTCGGGTGTTTTACTTGACTGTATGAAAGTTAAAGTTAGATTACCTCCCCGCTGGGAACTCTATAGATATTTGCCCTACTTTTGAAAGAAAGAGGCAAGGACAAACATTTAACTATTGCTCATTCAGAGACGGGTTTGCAGTGAGTGCTGCCTCAGGAGTGTCTTCTCCTTGTGTCAATATCTGAGCTGTTTTTATTGTCACACAGCTAGTTATTTGTCTGCACTGTTAGATCCACGAGCTGTGTTTATKATGGAGGAGCCTGCCCAGGGGGTTGCTGGTGCACTCTTTCCCTGCAGGTAATGTTTCCCAAGGAGGGAACCGGGGTCAGAAAGGCTGCCTGTCCTCTGCCTGTGGGCATGAAACTTCCCCAGGCCAGCCTAGGGCASTTCTGCCAGGGCCAGGTCTGGAGAGACATTCAGATGTGCACAAAAGGACACGTTTTAATGATTAAACTTCAGTTTCTGCCCTTGACACAGTGAACCTGCAGCACGCCAGAAAACTACCCCAATGGTTAAGTTTTGGTTTGCTTCYCTGGCTTTGGCAGRGGAAGCATTTGCAAATGCTCCCATKGATTCTTCCCTGTAGCCTTCATCCCCTCTAACCTGGGACTCACAATGACAGAAGGTCTTTATGCTGAGGCTCGTGCAGAGCTGTCACACAGAACTGTTCTCCCTCAGTGATGGTCTGACTTTTGCTGAGATTGGAAAGCAGGTCACTGGGTCCTGATGCCCAGCCATGGCTGCAAATRCTGCCTCTCCCACCCCTGCAGCAGCAGCTTGGAGGAGATGGAGATGGGCAGAAGTCTGGGGCTCATATGAAGACWCCTGGGATATCTTTAGGATATCAGGGAAAGACAGCACTGGGACTGCAGTGGCTTTGATCTTCCCCAGCCGTCATGGGGGAAGCAAAGTCTTTCCCCAGAGGGAAGTAGCACCACTAGCACTGCTGTCTGTCCCACAAAGAGGCTAGAGGCATCTCACTGCCTTTTGTCCCTGACTCCTGATCCTGCTGTGGCCCACAGATCTAATATTTTTCCCCTCGGAAACAGCCAATGTACCCAGTCCTACCACCTTCATAAATTTCTTAACATGTGGTCCCTTTATCATCTGGTAACCATCCTTGAGGCACTACATGGGACTGCATTTTTTGCAGAGATCTGAGCTGCCACCAAGCAGGGAATCAGGGCAAAACCAGAGCAARGCTTGAGCTGTCTTGTAGGCAGTGATTCCTTTCCAAGGGAAATTGCCTGCTGTGCAATATTTTTTCTCTGTRAAATGAAGGACAAGTGAATAATTTTCATATTCCCATGTTACACAGTTTAAAAATCACTTGGAGGTTGATTGAAATATTCTATTTTGATGGCATCCAAAGTKTTTTGTTCTGTTTTCTTTTTAAACCTTTTGTACAATGCAGAACAGTTTTTACTTTAGATAAAMTCAATCATTAACATAAAMTGGATGTTCCAGTATTTATTTTWAAAAATTCTTTTYTTCTTCTTCTTTTTGTCARAATTACCTCTTTTAACAGAAAATTTCTACRGGAAAAGTTCTGTTCAGCTCTTATGAGAAAGGCCAGTGTACTGTAGAAAATTGTTTGAAAGGAGGTTTGTATGGAGTAGCAATGGCTGAAGCCTGGAAACCTGGTGTGTTGAAATCCCACTTTTGGTTTCCTGAACAYGGCTACTCCCTCTCATACTTCGTACAAAGAGAGACAAGTCARATTGACTGCCCAGTTGCACAGACTCTCCAACTCAATTATTGGGGAGATTTAAAGCTATTTTGCAAGGATCAATGCTGCTAAAGTCATACAGTTTTATTCTGCCTTGGAAACAAGGAGAAAGCTCATGTGTTGCTGTYTGAAGTAAGTTGAAACATATACCAGCTCTCTGATAAATTGTCTCCAGTCCTTTTTTTTCTGCTCACTCAGCTGCTTTCCTTTCATGATTTAAAAATGCCACCTGCTACATATAAACAGTGTGCATGCAAAACATGCATAGGTAGCCCACTGTTGTAGATACTGAACTGTTTGCTTGTGAACAAAGATTTAGAATCATCACTTAGCAGACTTGTTCAGATAAAACAGGGATTTAATCTTACTAATATATTAGATATATTTTCTCCTTTTCTCCTAGCAAAGTAAACATTTCTCATTGGTTTTTGTTTAAMACGTGCCAATTGCAGCATCGTTTTCACCTCCTTTATTGTATTTAGGTTTTCAGGTTTCCCTATCTGTAAGAAATAAAGCARCAGCATTTTACAGTTCTGATTGCTTACACTTATTTGCTGCAACTGCTAAGAAATGAGCATAAATGGATCGATGTCTATACATATGGAGCTTTGTAGAGGTCTGATTGCTCAGCTGTTCCCTGTACTAGCAGATCCATTAAAATTAAATAGGATTAACCCATGAAATTTAGGACCTGCTTCTGAGATACTGAGAAACTCACAATAGCTTCTAAACAAAAACTATGACTATATGGGTTTGCTCTTGCTTTTTTTTTTTTTTTTTTTTTTTTTTACAGGAATAGACACCCCTTGAACCCAAGGATTCCCAGAAATTTGAAAACTAACATTGGTAGTCATCCAACACTCTCTTGCCCACTGTCTCAAGTCACACTGCTGTCAGCATATTTTATAGATTTTGCATCCTTTTAAAAAAGTTACTCCTCTTGGGCTTTCTCAGAAGGAAAGTGTCTGCCTGGTTATGATTTCAGATGTCTTTCAAATAAAGTGAGATCCAAAGCAATGCAAAATTCAATATTCAGAGATGTCTTGCAAATTTTTTACACTCTAAGGATTATAGACTACATGAAGTGATAAATAGAGCAGATTTATTCAGACATTCAGCAGTTTTCATCTCTGGCTAGCAAAGCTGTTAATAAGCTAAGAGCAATTCTTTCTACATTTAAAAATAAGTAACTGATTGTTTTTATTATACAATATTAAAAAACTTTCAGCAGAAGTGCTTCATGCCAACTGCTATGCAGAGAGACTGGAAGAATGTGGTCCAGAAGACAAAGGCCCTGATCTTTCCTCAGCAGAATCTCATCTCACAAATGGTTCCCTTGCCACAACCCTGTACCCCCCAAGCAATGGCATGCAACAGTCAAAGGGAGCTGGTTTCCATTCCTTACAGAGAGGGCACGTCTCAGATCTTGAGGGTTTCCTGGGCATCTGCTGTGAAACCCAATGACAAATATTGGTCTCATGGCAATGGGGAAGCTCCCAAACAGTGAATGAGAAGTCAGCTGAATGTCTTCTTTGCTAAACAACAAGACTGTTCAGTCCTGGATAATGTTTAAAATCATTCCTGTATTTATTTTCTAACTGCAAAAATGTACYTAGGGTGCCCCCTAGGCCAAAATGCTACACAATGTTTACAACATCTGCTTACATCAATTCTACCCGGTTTGATCAATTTTGATAAAACTCCCTTGCCCTGAAATCCCCTGATTTCCCTGAAATTATCCCCTGAGAAACARCATGAGTAAATAGAAAAATCTCTGCTGGGACTTGCATACCAACAATATTACACTACACCAGGCCAAAAAGAAAAGTGCATTTCAAAGTCAAAGGTCCACAGTCCCTGAGCTTCAGACTCTCAATTTAAAATCCACAGACTTCTAATTTAATTTGGAAATGTCAGTCTGAATCATTCTGGCTGAACTCACCAGACAGGGGCTTATAAAAGTGTGAAAGAAGAGACAGTACCTTGGATATATGGGCTTTAATACAGAYTAACGAGACAGGTCTACCTAATTAGATTGTAACTAGCAGGACAAGGAATTTAACAAGAAGTCACCATTCCTTATGGAGACAGATTTGGTACTCWGTGGGAAATACGGCAGCTGAAGAATCAGCTAGCCAGATTTTTCCAGTGCTTTTCAAGGACAGCTCCATGTAAAGCCATGTGCAGGAATGCAGGCTGGTACCAGTGAAAACTGGTAACACCTACATATGGAAAGGAAGTCCTTGCTGTGTAGATGAGGGAAAGGTGTTCCTGCTCTGTTCTGCCATCTCGGCTTTCAGGCTGCAGCCAGGGGTAAGAAAGACCTCATGCTGCAGATTGCTGTTACAAAGGAACCAGTGACTTGTGAAGATGGGAAGTTTTCTCAAACTGTACAATGTAACAACACATCTCTGCACTGCTCCGAGAGAAACTGCAGCGAGCAATTTCTGAAATTTCCCCCATGACTACAGTAAGCACTGAACAAAACAGCTCTGGCTGTTATTTGTGTCCTTCATTCCTCACAGAACCCTTATGGACATTTTGTAATGCAAAAAGAAGAAAAAAAAATTAAAAATCACAAATAGCAGAGATGGAAAAGGCTAGCAGCCTTTTCAAAATGAAAATATTTTGCACATGACTAAAGAATCAGAGGAAGTTTTACAAATATCAGTTTAGCAATTAAACAATGTGTGACAAATACCTGACATATTTTAAAGATCCTTTCCAGTGCTTAAAAAAAAAGAAAAAAAAAGCCCAAATTAACATGCTGAATACCTCTGAATGTTAATTTTTCCATTTGCAGTCTGTCTCTATTTAGGTAACCCTGTATACAGGATACTTTGTCAGCTTCCCTAAATACCTATTTTTGAAGCAATAGCAAATAAAATAGGGAGGAATGGAATGCCTTAAAGATTAGTAGGATTTTGTGGTGACCTTTAACTGAAATTATCTCATTTTCTACACCGCACCTCCTTTATGCATTTTCAATTATTCAAGATGGATGAAAGGATGCCTTAAAATCACAGCCAGCAGACTGGTCAGGTTTATTCGCTTTTTTCTCTCTGTACCTGGTTGTAAATGAACTCAGAGATGTCAACTAGGGGAACTTCCAGCCTATTGTTCTAGTTTCACAATCATTATTTTCATTACTTTTTAAATGTAAGTAAAGTGACAGAACAGCACATCATTGTGTAGTAACTCCATAAATGCAAATCTGTGCTTATTTTGGCTGGGATAGAGTTAATTTTCTTCACAGTAGCTGGTGCAGGGCTGTGGTTTGGATTTTTGCTGTAAGTTGTGTCGATAACTCAGAGATGTTTGTGTTGCTGCTGAGCAGGGTTTACACGGAGCCGAGGCCTTTTCTGTTTCTCACCCCACTCAGCAAGGATACTGAGAGTCTGCAAGGATTTTGGAGGGGACACAGCTGTAACAGCCAACCCCAACTGACCAAAGGGATACTTCAAACCATACAACATCATGCTCAGCATGTGGAGCCGGAGGAAGAAGGAGGAAGGAGGAGGCATTTGGAGCAATGGTGTTTGTCTTTCCAAGTGACCATTGCATGTGATGGAGCCCTGCTTTCCCGGGGATGGCTGGACATCTATCTGCCCATGGGAAGCAGGGAATGAATTCCTTTTATTGCTTTGCTTCTGTGAATGGCTTTTGCTTTCCCTATTAAATTGTCTTCATCTTAACCCACATGTTTTCTCATAAAATACCAAGTAATATTGTATTTATTTGTAATATATAGCTATTACTTAAAAACAAGACATACACAACAAGAATCTGATAGCCAGAAATAGAATGAGGATGCGGTGCACAAACCACATTCCTCCAACTATTTGCAAATTACTYGATGCATTTGTTCAAAAAGTTGACGTGTACCCACAAAATGAGAGGATAGTTCACAGCATTATAAAAAACAATTCTCACTAAGTGCTTACACATTTTCTGACATCTTCYGTGCTATAAGGAAAAAAAAACCAGTATCAGATGACATATGTTTCTTTAAATACTTACTTATAGTCATCATAAGGAGTTGCCTTGAAAACAGAAATTGCACAGACTTTATCATTTTGACTTTCCATCCAAGCAATGTATTTCTGGAAGAATTTCATTACTTCAGGATCTATTAGAATCACTGTTGTAGCTCTCTTTCCCCTCATTTCCCTGRCAGTATGCTGCTGTACCTTTGATGACACATTAATTGCTTTTTCTCTGTGACTTCCTTCTGGTGAAGTGGCTGCACTGTCTCACTGGCCACCTGGCAGGGATGTCAAGACCTTGATCATCATTGGGTTGCCTGGCTCCTCAGCTAGTTGCTATAACTGGTTGGTCCTTGAGGTGCTTCAAATCCCAGCATCCYAGTTCCTCCAGAATCAGACATTCTCAGCACCAGTGCAACTCTATTTGACCTAAAACTGGATTTATCACAGAAAAAATTGCCTTTATTAAGCCAGGAAAACAAACATCAAGTGTAACATGACCATGGATGATAAAATGGCTGAAGTCCAGCTGATCCAGCAGCTTGAATTCATTGACTGTGAATACCTGTGCTCAGTAAGAACATTCAAATGCTTTTTATCTCAAATTTCSATCAGCTAGCTGCCATTTGTCATCCTTTCTCAAAGTAGGCAATATTTCATTTATATCTCTAGTCCACTTCTGATTAATGGCTTACATTTGGTTCATGGATTAGATCACAGAGCTCCAAATATCATACTTGGATGTTTGCTCTCCTGATTAGCTTCCTTAACCATTATAATTTTTGGCTCTACCCGATCAAAACATGCTTACAAGGCATTAACAGATTCTGATTTTCTATAAACATTGAAGTAACAATGTTCTGAAATACCAAACCCTCTCATACACTTGGAACTGGACATTAGGAATGTGCCTCATTAGTTTCTTTAAAAAATCTTACCTACTATTTATAGCCATGGGGCTGAATTGAAAATGATCAAAAGGAAGGCCAGGAGCAGTGAAGAAAACTCAAAGAGAAGAACCTCAYTCATTTAAAGAACACTTTTAACCTCTTTGTCTAAGGAAATAAAGCCAGCAGGTTTATTGTACCTATTGCCTCCACAGTGCTTCCTGACAAAATACCAAAAACATTCAGTATGTGATTGCAGAAAAAAAATCAGTAAAATTTGGAATGGTCACAAAGGTAGATATATTTGTGCAAATTTTTGACTGTCAGTAGTCAACTAGAAGAAGTAGACAAACAAAAATATCCACACTAGGAGAGAGACAAGTAAAATTTTTCACTCTCAGGGAAGTGAGGCACAGATATAGATTGTCCAGAAAAGCTGTGGCTGCCCCATCCCAGGAAATGTTTAAGACTAAGTTGAATGGGGCTTTGAGTAACCTCGTCTAATGGAAGATGTCCCAGCCTAGGGCAGRAGGCTTGGAATTAGGTGGTCTTTAAGGTCCCTTCCAACCCAAACCATACTGTGATTCTATGAAACAACTAGCAATTGCAGTCAGGTGCCCAGGCAGCACAGCTCTGGGCCAGCAGAATGGGGTGTGTCTGTCCTGGGGAGGTACAACTGAGTCCTCACAAGAGATGACTGTCAGGGGTGGAGGATGGAGCAATCATTAGGCAGGCTGATGAYATGTGAGGAAAACGGGGTCCTCACAAAACCCCTATTCCCCTCATGTGTGTAAATCACGTGTAGATTATTAATTGTAACTCACAAGGCAATTCTCAAMGCTTCTTTAGCAATGAGCAGGTGAAGGAACAGAAAGAATACATGGCTGAGTAGCTGCATTGCCATGTTGTAAATAATGGTCATAGGTAATCAACCTTTGCTTCAATAAATTCAGAGARCTCACTAAAGAGAAAATGTCTAAATAGCAGTTAATTGCATTGTTTAGAGAATGTCCATACATACTATGTAAATATTGTGTGGTTGTGTAAACAGTGTTGTGGTTTTCAAATTTTCTGTGCCCGTCTGTTGTGAAAGCACATACTAATTTCATGGCATAGTCTTTGCTCTTTTAGAGGATGTTTTCTCAAGAAAAATAGTATATTATTGTTTTCACAGCATATGCTTGTTTTTGTTTCCTCTTTTCTTAGCAACAGCTTCTAAAAAGACTATTTTCATCACGACTGTACTTTTTATTTAGCTGCAAACCATAAGTCCCCAATAAATTAACCCAAACCAGCTCAACCAATTTGGCAGCTGCTGTCACTACATTAATAGACAGTAAAATAGCAGTAAAAGACATTGATTTCCATGTCTTTATTTAAATTCAGCTAATACTTACTTGTGCTGCATATAAGCATCTCAATTCCTATTGTGTTTCTGATTTCTAAATGGTACCTGCACTTAGTTTATCTTTTCTTTAGCTGTCTTTATTTCGCTCTAAATTCCAACCACTGTTAATAGGAGATGCAAATCTGTACATCATTCTTTCTCCTTGCTTTCCTTTGCCAGACAATGTAACATGCACCACTCAAATTATACAACATTTTCAATCAATTTTCTAAATCATCTTAAAATTTGATTCTTCAGCCCAAACCCACATGAAAAGTCTTCATGTGCTTTCATTTTGTGACTACATGTAAATAGACTGATGACATGCATATAGGACTTAATTCCAAAGAATATTTGGACATATGCTTAACTCCACTCTCATTTAACACAGCTTTTAAGTTTGTGCCCTTGTTTTTCTTTTTAGAAATTGAGGAGGAGGGTAAGGATAGGAATCCAGGGATATGTAGTGAGAAGACTGCCTTCAGCTTTGATTATGTRCTTCATTTTTAATGTTGTTCATTCATTTCTAACATAGTAAACTTAAAAATTACAGTAAAACTAAAAAAAAAAAAAAAAGTCTACCCAGTAAAATTTAGAGGAGGTACTATTCTATGGAATGAGTACCACACCTGTTTCCCTGCATCCCAGCTATGCCTTCCACCTCTGCATATGCTTTTTGGTTCAAAACCCTCACAGCTGAAGATCTTGGCCTATTAAGTGTTAAAAAAAGACTTGATGCTGCAAGACCAGAGTTCACAGTGGCTCCTTGAGGCTGCAGGATACGTGTGAGAGTGTGAAAGATCTCTAAGGAGTGTTAGAAAAGGTCTCTTRACATTTCACAGTTGTAAACTGTACTTTTTAGAATGCTGAGATTAAACTGTTTCATCTCGTTTCGATTTAACCATCTTGGTTGAAGCTAYGAAATGTGGGTGAGAGGAAGATGTTATTCAGTTGGATGCTATTTTTAATTTCATAGTGTAGATAATGTATTCAGAAACCTTTGCTTTGAAGGCAATCTGCATTCAATGCTGGCAAAGAGTATCAAATCTTTACACAGTTTATGGGATAATTTTGATTAGATGCAGCTCTTACTCTGTGGACARAAGCATACAATACCTACAATAATTATGGTAATTGTGTATTGGAAGTTAGCTATTCAGGAGAAAGCTATTTATTTAGCATATAATAGTTCAGGCCTGTGAGATACGGAAGTATCTGCAGTTGAAACAATAAAGACTGCTTGGGAGCAGGTTGTTCTTATGTTACTTCACTTTATACATGTCTTAAAGATCACTCAAATTGAAGTTTTCATGCTCCAAAGAACTAACTTCACTGGAACCSCTCAGAAATGCAAGGCATATATGGAGAACAATGAGCTTGGCTCCTCAGGAAACCACCTTGCCTGTGCAGAAGCAGATGTGAAAGGGGCATATTGCCTGGGAAAGGTGGCAAATCACCTTTCAATATCAAGCCATACCAAACTCTCATCAACCAAATCCAACCCAAAGAAAAATGTTGGCTGTGTCCAATCAGGCCAAACTGCACAAGCTCTCAAGTCGCAAGAAGCTGAAAAAAAATCTCTAAGGATTTATTAGGTGTAGATGCTACCTCTATTTCCCTTCTTAAATGATGCTGGGTTTTTGGCTTGAGASCAAGGAGCAAAAATTTTGAAACAAGACCAGCAGCTGCAATAATTCCTCTGGAGTTACCAGGGTAGTAAAGCAAAACAAAACTTGGCATCCAGGGTTACATAAATAATGATGAGTGGCTGATTCTCTGCAAGCCACCTAACATTTCTGCACTACCAGGGATGTGTCTTCAGGTCTTCTGACATCACAGTCCCCAAAAATGTCCTGATCTGTGCCCAGAGTAGGACCAACTCCAGGGCAGCAGCAAGTGCAGGGAGCTCACCTGACCCTTCTCCTTTCTAGGATCCCATCAGCAGCAGCACAYGGCACTGCCATACTTCTAATCACTTGGGTTAAAACTGGATAATGTGGATATTTCCCACCAGGTTTTCTGGAAGGTTTCCTGACAAACGTGGTTTCCAAGTAGGGGTGAAAGGAAAAAACACCCTTGGCCTTGGCACCCTCATTGTTCTCCTTGTGGATCATACATTGTAGGGCTCCTGGGGGGCTAGTGGTGGTGGGGGACCCCAGCAGGTGTCTGTCAGGGCAGAGCCTGGCAGCCAGGCCCATCCCATCTCCCCAGCCCAGCAGGGACGATCAGGAAGGGCCAGTGTGGGCTGGTGGTGGCCCCGGGGCCCTGGCAGCAACACACCTACTTATGCTTTGGGCAGGAGCCAGAACTGTTACAAAATCGATCAGCTGTAAACAAGATGCTTACCAAGCCAGCAGATAAGCATTCCTTGTTTTTCTGATATCTCTACACACGACACTGTAGTATTGTTATTTATATCCTATAACATCTTAATCATTTATCACTTTCCATCTGTGCTGCAGACCCAGRATTTCATTGCTAGGAACATCTGCAGGTCCATAAGCATCCCAGGAGAATAKTTTTGCAAAATTTTTGTATTATGTTCCTATTGCCTAGAGAAACAAACCGTACTTATAGAAAAGTAATACTTTRTTGGAAAAAAAGGGGAAATATTTGTTTTGTTCTGACCTCATTACTTTCTTTCACAATCATTTTTCAAATAAAAGCTTGTTCTCTCATCTCTCGATRGCTTCCAATTACCTCCTCAATTAAAAAGGTTTATTTTTACTCAAGCAGGGTCATGAGATGTAATATTTCATTGTTTCATAGTGTGAGAAGATGGGGTTTTTTAACCTGAGACTGTGCTCAGTGATGCACAGTCATTTCTGCTGACTCATTTYCCCAGTCAGAGAATGTGGATGCTACCAAGCCCAGCTAGGAGGCACAAACAGTCCTGTGGCACACAGATGGGGCACCGTGTAGGACAATGCYTTGGAACAAAACCAGTCAAAAAGAAAATCCCTCAGAGCACTGAAAGCAGGAAGGAGATTGGACCGAAGCATGGTTTATCACTGACATTTGTGYACAAACTTTGGAACTGCAGAGCTACATAAAAGGTTATGCATCTACCCTAGTGAGAGCACAGTAGACACAGAATTATTTTTTGTTGTTTTACAGCTAGAACAAAATCCATACATCTGGGTTTGGCTGGATGGGGAAGGGCAAAGTGGGGAGTGATAACAAAAAAAAATATCTACAGTTGCTAGAGATTAAAGAAAAATATTAAAATTTGATGACAAGTTTCTGTGATTTAAAGTGGCAAATATGTATTGAAGTACCAAAATACTTAAATTGCTTGCACCACTTGTGTTGGTGATAAACTACAAACCAGAGCTCCTCATTTATGTGGGCCATTCCATCAGTCCCCATTAGGTTGGGCTCCCTGTGGTACTATGTAGGAAAACAAACCAAAACACACAGTTGGAGCCCCAGACTAACTTCTCATTGCTCACTGCTCATTGCATTTCTAAATTTTAGGCCAAAGACAGGCAAAAATATAGYTTGATTAATAAGCTTAAGTGTATGCATATTTAGAAATACAATKACATTTATATCCAGAGAAAACATCCTTTCTCATTAGTTAAGGCTGTTGCCTTAGTGAGTTAATGCCCTAGGCCAAAATAAAATCTCAGCTCAGGGATGATTCAGGTGCCTTTCTACTACAGATTTGCTCAGGGACCCACAGTGCCCCACATGACAGGGGGCTAAAGGCTTCTGCTGCCTTAACATTTCTCCCAGAACAGCAGCATCAACTGAGTACCACCGCACTTGGGCCTCTCCTCTTCCAGATTTACTGCACCTTTCAGGGAATAATTACAAGGGACCAGGTGCCAGTAGCAGCAGAAAGCAGCCAGTTCTGCTGCCCAGCTGAGATTCTGCCTCACTGCCTCTGTGGCTCAGTGTCGCATCGCATCCACCCCCGTCGGACACTGCAGAGAGAAACATCCCTCTATCTCCCACCAGAAATGCTGCCTGGCACTAACAGCATCCAGGTAAGGTGTAGCTCCCCCGAAGCACCGGCAGGTTTTGGGGCATCTCCTCGGCTCTCCCATGCCCTGTGCAGTCCGTGAGTCAGCACCGCCTGCTCCTGCAGTCGGGAGCCAGAGCAAATGCTGGGCGGGCACAGCCTGCGCCCTCGGAAACCTGCTGCTTTTCCTCACTCAGGCAGTCACCCCAGCGGGCTCGAAGGTGAATTTTGGACACATAATTTGATATAATACTCCTCTGAAGARAATGATGATTAACACTCTGCAATGAAGCTACATCAATCTTTACACACTTGTTTTAACATCAAACCTTGTTAAACTCAAAAGAAAATATCTGTGGAGGCAGATTTTCATCAGTGTTAAATAAATACATTGGTTTCTGGCTTGAGAACTGCAGATCTTTCTATACTTCTAAGTTGATAAATCAAAGAAATAACAACCCTGATAAAGTTCATATATTCTTTCACAGAAGTTACAAAGACTGCTTATCATTTCCTTATGATGAAAGAGGCCAAAATAAGATTGTTCCAGAAGACTGCACATTTTTGTTTCAATTCGATTTGATTTGTCCTTTTTCCATAGTATAAAACATAGGTAAGAATTTTGCAAGTGGTTTTGGTTTGCTTGTTTTTTATATTACAGAGCAAGCTATGAATTCAAATCTTCTCTTGCCAGAGTGTAAAAATCAGCATTTTTCACTGCCAAGAAATGTATCTTTAATAGATATTTTGYTGTGAGCATCCTTCAGCTCTCTTTCAAACCACTGTGCCCTCTATTATGTTACAAACATCTATATTTTGAGCCTRAATTTCCAAATGCTTTTACTGATTTTATTATAAACATTTCATTTATTGAACTCTAGTTTTCTTAGAAGGCTTCTTTTTCTTAGGAACTGCAAACTTTTCCTTTACGCATTTCTGTTACGTTAAAAAAAAAAAAGGCTTATAAAAGGAATATTGAAGAAATGAAAACCACCTTATTTAGGYATATATTTAAATAACTCCAAGAACTGGATTCCAAATCCTACATAGTAACTCTAGATGATGTCCTAGATGCAATGACATGGTTATTTTTTTTTCCTGCTCTATATTTAGGTAGTCTTTTTACCTGTCCTTTTCTCTAGGAAAGAGAGAGATGGACTTAACTCCCACCAGTGACAGATCAGCTGCTGCTGTCAATCCTGAGGTCAGGTGTATCACCTGGTTTTCACAAAATCAGCACGTAGCTCAGCTGAGTGGCAGATGGACAAGGGTGTACAAGAATTGTGCATCCACGTGAGCTGAGACAGATGGCCTGCAGTGTGTTATTCTGTGGGGTGCAGGCAGATTCCCCCAGGAGATGCAGAAGGGCAGGAGTGATATGTTGAACTTCTCTGTTTTGAGGAAACAGGAAGGAGTGGAAGCCCTGAAGAAGTGAAATTGGGGAGGCTTGCCATCACTGCTCCATGGTGCTTTTTGCACGCTGGGTTCTTAGCTTACTGGCTTAYATGATTGCTTCCGGCACCCAGCAACACTCTGCTCTTTGTAGCTCTCCAAAAAATATTTAAATCCTCCACTCTTTTGCCCAAAGCAGTATTATGCACCATGGATAGTAGCAATTTTGTGATAATGCTTTCAGAGTCCCACTATGATAGTTACATTATTTTCTATTACATATACCAAACACTGTGAAAGTTGGGTAGAGCTTAACCTACGAAAATAATTTCCCACCAGAGCACAGAATAGTGCTCATGATTTTATTAATCTATAATAGACTGGAACAATATTATGCCTCCACTGGGGTCCATCTTTCCATCTCTGTCACATGGTGATTTTTATCAAAAGAGCTGAATAATTTTTCCTGCTAGTTAACTACCCTGGTAACACACGAGTTTGCTGAGGCACAGCATAACAYACAGTCATTGTAGTGCAGGGAATGGAGTCTATCTGCCCTCAGTTTTATTCATTTGCTACAAACATTCACATTTCCTGCCAGAACCAATTTGGAGACAAATATAATTCTGATTTTCTTTAGAAGATTTCTGCTTGCCTTTGCAACTAAAAAAAGACTTTAAAATACCATAACAACTAACATGCTGTTTTTTTCATCCTCCCTCAGAAAAGAAACCCTTTGCAAAGTAGCATGTCTCCTGATTTATTTGCTTACTCTTTTTGGGCTTTAAGAGTTGCTACTGAAAGCATAGGGGTATTTTTATTCATGGGTAAGGGAGGCTATGTTCTCAAGTGTGGTCAAAAAAATCACAGTTTTATGTCATAATCTCTTCTCTTTATACTGTTCCTTTTAATTTTGTTAGATTAAATGGCAATTATCTTCTTTCATGCACTGAAGTTCTTTAGAACAGGAGAAAAACTACTGGGTGCTAATCACTAGGATCCTTACTCATTAGCTGCTGAACAGAAACAGGGATCTTTCCACCAGTTCTCAAGCCTTATTTCAAAAGATAGGTTTGTAAGTGGCTAGACAGAAAAGCAAAACTCCTTCAGACAAAGGATGGACACAGTGGGTGGAGAACCCCTTTCCATCCTTCCAGGAAATGCCTCAAACATTYCTGTGGAGCCACAACAGGCAAGATAACAGTCAAGTTTTCCATGAGATATGCCACAAGATATATAGCTAAGAGATTTCCATGAGATGTGTGAATGCTCTGCTGAGGGGGAGAGGACCCCTATCCCTGCAGTCAGGTGGAAGAGGGAGTGTTGCTAAGGTGTCATGGCTCTGCTCTGCCCTTTCACTAGACCCACAGTCTTTGTAACGCCTCTCTTTGTTCCTCTACATATAAATTGTTACTTTTACATATAAATTGGCTGGCTTGCCCCCATTTATGATGGCAGCACAGTCTCACCTCCACTTCTTCCAAAAGTAAAAACTGGCATTTGAAATCCTTCATCACAGAGGCTGAAAATGCAACCACCTCACAGACAAATCAACAGCCTCCTCTTCCTTCCCCAAAGCAGGGACGGCTCTTTGGGAGGATTTGTGCCTCTGAATGTGTCGGAGCATACTCAAGAACTTCAGAGTTAGTGCTCCTGACACTCCAAAGATCTCCATTTGCTTGCTCTACKCTGAATGCAGGACAGATGATCTCTCTCTCTTCCTCCCTCTTCTTTCTTTTCTCTCTCTACATGTTTCCCACCCTCCTTTTTCTCATGTGATATTGCAAGGTTTACCAAGATAGCCTTTTGCTAACCATGTGCCTTCATCTTTGCATTAACAAATGCAAATTTTTCTTCAAATAAAATTGTTACTTGTTAAAGGACCTCTAGTGTTGTTTCACTGCATCTCTACCTGAGCATATTTTTGAATCTGAGTCACTTTCCTCTCCTTCAGTTGAAAAGTCGTAAGGGGTACTGAGTTTTGACMCTATAAGTGGGCAGGGAGAGCTGGGAAGTGACTTCTCAGCTTTAAGCCAGGAGGGGTTTGAGCAGTGCCTAGACAATGGCCACCTGGGAAAGGCCAGAGGGTGATTGCTACCCTGTTTGGAGTTATCTCTTTCTTCCCTCGGCAGAAGGATCATGACAAGGTTGTTTATTCTGACAACCAGGAAAGATACTTCTTACCAAATGAGGGTGAGAGAAATAGAGAGGCTCAGACAGATATTGTCATGCAGAGCAGACACCCTCTTAGGGCCATTGTGTTTTCCCCCTCTTCTGAAAGCAGAAATGTTCCTCTCTTGCTTACTAGTTTTCATGACTTACAAATGAGTAAATAAAGTTCAGTTTCACAAATGCTTTATATTATAAGTCTTTAAAGACCATCATCACTGCCAAAGAAAGCAAAAATCCCAACCCAGGAGAGGAAATCATTAATAGAAGACATGGACAATGTAGAAATAGAAGAGCTAACTAAAGGGCAAGACTCATTAAGAGATTCATGGCACTGTGAACAGCCCTGTAAATGAGACTGTGAACAGATCTCACTGAGGCATGAATTGTTGTCCCTATTTCTACAAGAGTTCTGGAAGTGTATGACTTTCTTTCTGTTTCCCATTGCTGGTGGAGTCCAATTTCATTATGTGGAGGAGGATGAGCAGCAGTCACTTGTGGGACCTTCTCACAGCATCAGGTTATCAACAGCAGGTGCAGGACACTCACATGAGGAGTCACACCTCTGAGGTCCCATGTGGGGAGACTCTGTGCTGTCACAGACTGAGAGCATGCCCACCTCACCTCAGTAAATGTGATGGAAGCTGTCCTCTGGCTGCCCTCACTCCTGCCATCAAGAGAGCCAGTTCAGAATGAGAAAATTTGATAGTCACATCTTGCAACACAAACCTGGATGTCACTCCTTTAAAGGTAGCTCCCTACTTACCTATTCATATGTGTATAGATGCATACCAATAGGAGGAGTGAAACAAGGCAGCTTCACAAATCCCTAGCAAAGCACATGACTTCAGCTGCTCAGTCTCACAGACTGAATCAWTAGGCATTCTGGCCTCTATCAGCAAGAGAGTGACCAGCAGGAACAGGGAAGTGATCCTCTGCCTGTACTTGTGAGGCCGCACCTCGAGTTCTGTGTTCAGTTTCGGGTCCCTTACTTCAAGAAGGGTGCTGGAACACATCCAGAGAAGTGCAACAGAGCTGGAGATGGGTCTGGAGCACAAATCTTATGAGGAGCAGCTGAGGGAGCTGAGGGTGTTTAGCCTGGAGAAAAGGAGGCTCRGGGAGCATCTTAGTGCTCTCTACAACTGCCTGAAAGAAGACTGTAGCCAGGTGGAGGTCAGCCTCTTCTCCCAGCAACCAGCAACAGGATGAAAGAACATAGCCTCAAGTTGTGCCAGGGCAGGTTTGGGTTTCACATTAGGAGCAATTTCTTCACAGAAAGGGTGATTAAACATTGAAAAGGACTGCTCACAAGAAGGTGGTGGAGTCACTGTCCCTGGAGGTGTTTAAAGGAAAGACTGGATGTGGCACCTAGTGCCATGATCTAGTTGACAAGGGGATCAGTCAGAGGCTAGACTTGATCTCAGAGGTCTTTCTCAACCTAAATGTTTCTGTGTGATTGTGTCTTCCCTTTCACCTCTGTTCTGCAGCAATTTCCTGTTGTATCATAGGATCAAGTGATGCTTGTTAAGCTAATTTTAATCTAGGAATGTGAAAATAAGCATTGCAAATTAAAACAGCCAAACCACCATGGCATAAGGGCCAACACTCCAAAGCTACTGTACACCATGGTTTTGAGCAGCTCTTCTGAACCCGCCCTTTCAGAAAGGCTGAAAATGGCAGAAAACCAACACAGGTAAATAAGGAATTCATCTGTAAAAACTAATACTAAAAAATGGTTGAAAGTATTGTTATAAAAGAGAACCCCACTGTCTTACTTTAAAGGGCTTTCTCTTTGTATATTTACAGCTGCCTTCAATTGTCAACCTGTGCATTTCACAGATCCACAGGATCACTTAGGTTGGAAAACACCTCTGAGATCAAGTCCAACCTTGGACTGAATACCTTGTCAGCTATACCAGAGCACTAAGTGCCACGCTGAGCCTTGAACACCTCTAGGGACAGTGACTCCCCCACCTCCCTGGGCAGCCCATTCCAGTGTTTAAAAGAAATTCCTGATAATGTTCAAACTAAGGCCCACTTGGCACAGCCTGAGGCCACGTTCTCTCATCCCATCGCTGGTTGYTTGATAGAAGTGGCCAAACCCTACCCGCTTACAGCCTCCTTTCAGAGAGTTGWAAAGAGTTGTAAGGTCCCTYCTTTTCTACACACCCYCAGCTCCCTCAACCACTCCTCCTAGGACTTGTGCTTCAGACATTTCAGCAGCTGCATCAGCTTCCTTACGTAGTTTTTACTGAAGTGATTTATGTCGTTAAAAATTAATTGGCCTGATTTTGCCCTTTCACAGTGCTAACAGCCCAGAAGCTCGCTCTTTGAATCGCTCCTGTCAGATGCCTGAACAGTCCTCTCCCTCCCGCCAAGTGCTTCACGCACAAAATCACAGAGTGGGTGACGATGGAGGGGACCACAGGGGGTCACCTGGTCCAGCCTCCCTGCTCAGGCAGGACCATCCTAGAAAACACGGCMCGGGATTGCTACCAGACGGTTCTCGAGTATCTCCAGCGAGGGAGACTCCTCAGCCTCTCCGGACAATCTGTTTCAGYACACAGTGAAATTCTTCCCCAGGCTCAGGTGGATCTCCCTGCGCATTCATTCCCTGTATCACACCAGGCTCTCACGCCCCCATCGCAGGGCCCACCCCTCAGCACACCCTGCCCGCGGGCAGCGCGGCCACGCCCACCGCCCTGGCGTCACCACCAGTTCGCCCCGCCTTCAGCCACTCCCCACTGAGGGCACCACTTTAACCCCACCCCCTTACTAGGGCCTACCCAACTGCGCTTGCGCAGCTCCTCTGCGTTCCGTTCTCTTTGTTCCGCTAACGTCAGGGAGGGGCGGGGCAAACGCCACGGTTCCCGGAGCCCATTGGCTGCCGCTCAGGCCGGCGCGGATGCGCGCGCGCCCCCGTGCCCGCCTCCCCCTCCACCCCCTTGGCGGGGGCTCCGTCCGGCACTGCCAGGGGCGGTGCGGTCTCGCGACCCCGGGCCCGCCCCCCCGCCGCGGGCGCGCGGGGGGGCCCCACCCGAGCCGGGAGGAGCCGCGGCCGCCGGGGCAGCAGCGTCAGCGCTCCGGTACGTCCGCGGTTCCCCGCTCCACTCCCCTCACCCTGCGCCCCCGGGGCCGCTCCCCGTCCTCCGCTGTGGCCGTGCGCTAGTCCTGCGCGGCGCGGCGGCTGTGCCACGGTTGGCGGCGGGGGGGCCGGGCAGCTCGAGGCCTGTGCGAGTGGCCGCGGGTAGCGGCGGGTAACCGCAGCCGCGCAGAGCCCGCCTGTGGCAGGTGTCGCGGCGTACAGTGCCGGCTGACGAGGGTATCGCATCCCACCGCTGGGCTCCCCTTCCCGAGCTTCCAGTCGCTTTCCTCGTTCGAGACAACGAGAGCTGTCCCTTCCCTGCGGCGGGGCGCGGTGCGGGAGGCCCCGGCCCTGGCCCTGGGGGCGGCGAGCGTTTGGTGCGACGGTGGAGCCGCGGGGCTGCCTCTGCAAACAGCTCCGGCCGCTTCCCCTGCCCCKTGTGCGGCTGCTGCTTCCTCTCGTAGGCACGGGCGTCTTGTGGCCGCTGGAGCTGTGAGCAGACCCCACTCACACAGAGCGGTTCCCTCCCGCTTGTCCCTTAGAGTGCGCTGCCCGAGCGTGCTTGTGCAGGCCGGGRTGCCGCTGGGTTATCCTTTCTGCCGCTGGGTTAAGTGCAGTGTGTGCTCACTGTCGGGATTTGATTCTAGTGCTGTCAGAATCGCTCCGCGTGCATAAGCATTGTTTTGAAAAACTCGCCCTTCCTTCCCTTAAGTTGTGTGTTTGTGGGAGACTGTAATTCTCTACAACTGCCTGAAAGAAGGCTGTAGTCAGSTGGGGGTTGGCCTSTTCTCCCGAGCAACTGTAACAGGATGACAGGAAATGGCCTTAAGMTGCCCCAGGGAATGTTTAGATTGARCCTTTGGAAGAATYTCTTCSCARRAGGAGTGATTASACATTGGAGTGGKCTGSCCGGGGAGGTAGTAGCGTCACTATCCCTGAAAGTGTTTAAAGCGAGATTGGATGTGRTRCTTRGTGCCGTGGTCTAGTTGACAAAGCGGTRTTCACRGGCTGGACTCGATSATCTCAGAGGTCTTTTCCAACCTAATTGATTCTGTAATTCTATGTTTGAATTTCAAATGTAGCAAGATTTGTGTATTTCCGTGATATTTCCTTCATAAATTATCAATTAGCGTTTGTTTGTTATGATTTTTGGGTTTTTTTTTCCAAGACCCTTCTAAAATTATTCAGTAACAGGAATTCTGTTTTGTTCCAGCATAAGCCCATTTAACATTAGGATGTGGTCTACTGCATTTAGTAGCTTGGAATATTTTCATCTTTCTACATTCCTTTAAAATTTCCACAGGCTGAGTTGACAACAAGTATCTATACTGACAAAGTGTAATACAAGGTCACAGTTCTATTGCTATGTTCCGACTCCTTGTAAGAAATATTTTCTTGATAAAAAGTTCYTGCTTGCTTGAGTAYTTAGTTATGAGTATGTGGTTTTGGCTGTGTAATTATTAGTTTCCCAGATGGGTCTAATATTCTRTAATTTGCTTCTTCATATATATCATTAGCAGCTGTACTTTATTTTCTTGTATTTTCTGCACAAAATCTGTTCTGTGCTCAGGCTCAGTTAAGGAGTTGGATGTCCATCTTGACTTAGATTTGCAGTTGTCAGTAAGACTCTGCATTTAGTTTGCTGATTGGTCCTCCTGGAATGCACAATAACTAAGTAAGGGCTSTTCTGCAAGTAGTTTGTATATCCAGGGCCCAGGATTCACAGTTTCCTGGGAAAAATTATTCAATGCTAGTAGCAAGGTCATTAGGGACTTTGAAGGACAGAGGATGATAGCGTAGGCTCTAAACCATATTTTATGTAGTGGCAGCTTCAGACTAATCCTGTRTGAAGTTTGCTTTAAGTTTCAGCTCTGTGTAGGCTTTGAAAGGGAAGAGGAATTTCATGTCTGTTTACCCCAACCCGCCCCCAAATCTCCTGTACTTCCTGCACTTTTGTTTGYGGAGGTTTGTTATTGGGTTTTCTTGCTGTCTCCCTCCACCCCCATCTYTGAAGGATTCCACTGCTTCTTTATTTATGTCTGTCCCACAAGATTCTCYCAGTAACAGATTTGAAATGAAGCACTCTTGTTGATCTTCGTCTGTAACTGTCTGGCAAAATTATCAAATCTAGTACGAGACAGTGCTTCATGTCCAGCTTTGTGTGATGGCACAGGAATAGGAGAAGCCCTCTAAAGCTAATACTTCTGAACAGTTGGAGTTCATAGTGCTTATATTTGTGTCCCAGAGTTTTGCACAGTGAAGTTCTAGTGTGAGCATTTGATTTTGTAGTGCCTGTTGTTGACTGATTCACTTCACCTTGCAGAGACTGGAAGTACCGTTGAGACAACGGCAAAATGAGCAGTCGTCGAAAACGTGCACCTCCATCCAAAGTGGATGAGGAGAAGAAGAAGAAGCTCTGCTGGAATATGCATGAAGACCGGAGAAATGAGTTGGTGGCATTAGATGATGAAGTAACTAATGAGGACCATGATCCAGTTCCAAGCACTTCTGCATCCTTCATTGTTATAAATGATAATAGCACTGATAAAGATCTTGTTCAGAAAGAAGGCAGTGGCTCAAAATCTGTTACGTTTTTGRCAGTTAATGATGAAGAAGACTCTTATTCCATCTTGCCTCCTGTGTCTGTCCAGCTAAATATTATAGTCCTGCCATACCGTGCAGATGGGTCCTGGAAGGCTTTGTTAGGAGAATTTGCTCTTCATCTGCCTTCTGAGCAAATTCTAACTGACGAGTTCCATGACAGGAGCTTTACTTTAATGAGAGGAGACTCTGATGATGATCTGCAGGTCTGTGTTCATGAAARAACCGAAGAAGATTACAGTAATGAAACAAAAGAATATCTGGGCACTTATGAACAACGTATTCTTGTGGAAGCAACTTTAAGTGGTGAAATGTTGGAAGGCTTGAGATGGTTGCAAAAGAAAAAGATAATTGGACTTTATCAAAGACCTGGAGAGGCTCAGGCTTTAAAGGTATGCATTCATTATGCTTGTTTTGCATTTTGAACGTTCTTGTTTTTTTGGTTTCTTTTGTGTTGGTTTTTTTTTTGTGATTTTTTTTGTTGTTGTTTGAAATATAAAATAAAAACATCTGAACAACAAAGTCTGGCAGCTGCTATGTATTTATAATGTGATGAAAATGTGTAATTTCTACATGCTTTTGTAATGTTTTCAGTGTGTTTTTCCCAGAAATATATTTTTACTTTTTCACCATTAGCAGTGTATTACCTGAAGAATCACAGAAGCTTTTACCTGTATTTCATCTGTGTGATGTTTTTAGTAGCTTTATTATATTTGTCTRTACCTGCTAATTTTCAAACCACTGTTATTATTTTTATGCTCTTCTGTTTATAATATTCTTTTCAATTTAGCAGTTAATTAAATTGTTAACGGTGTAACCTTTTCACAGGTTGGAATTTACCTTCTTGAAGCTGGGCTAAGTAAACCAGAATTTCTCAGTGATGGAGGTGGAAGACCCAAAAAAGCTAATCAGACGATTCAAAAACTCATGGAAAAGTTCTACAGTTTTTTAATTCCAGGTAATGCAATAAAGCTGATTGTTGATAAACAGAAACAGTTTTGGCTTGTGTAGTAGTCATAGATGTAAGGGAAAATACTAGTTATTTCTGCCATCTAGAGCAACTCTTATATTCCAGGCAGTCTTATTAGGTAATWCACTTAATACTAATATCTGACAGTTAGTCACATGCTAATTCGTTTATGCTAAAATTAGAGGTAATAATTCTTCTCTACAGGTACTGAAGCAATAGAAATGTTTTGAGTCCCTACTTTGGTGGGAATAAATACAGTTTTCTCTGGTTCATGGGGGTTGTTTGAACAGATCTACAGTATCTTGTCCAAATTGTACAGGAACAGTGTGAAAGAACCAGGAGTTAAATWTGGAAAACTTGTTCCCATGTTGGGGCCTGTCACACAACTGCAGCAATAGATTCCTGTTTGGTTTATATTGTAAAGCAGTTACAATATAAAATACTACAAAATGCAGCTTTATGACAATTTCAAGAATATACCGTTGCAGGTTGAGAAACATGGACCTTGCTATCATTTTAGAATTAAAGATATGTTTGCCAGATTATACTTAGTAGTAATACAGATTTATAGGGTGATAAACGATGGCTTTATGTTGTGATGTCTTAGGAAACTTGTGGAAAAACCAAACAAACAACCCACCCAACCTTTGTCTCGTTCCTGAGTGTACAGTTGATTCAAAATTTTGGCTGAACACTAATTCAGTGACTCAGTATACAGAGTTTGTGTTCTTGTGGCAGAAGCCTAGCATCCATCCCAAATATGACTGCACTTAATTAGAAAAGGCAGAGTTGTATAAAAAATCAGGCAACTTTGCTAAAAAGAARCTAAAAGAAGAGCTAAGAGAATAAAATCTGAACATCCTTACCTGCTGYGAAGAACAAACGTGCAACTGTGAGGAAAGACTTGTGATGTACCAAGGGATGGGCCAATATAACTCAGTAAGTGGGGAAGATACTGCACATAAGAAATCATCCTTCCAAAAAGGAAGTATGACTGACACAAATWTGCCAGTTTAGAATAAATAGTTTAAGATTTAGAAATTAATAGTAGTAGTTTTAAATCCGTTAGGGAAAATACATTATCATAAATGCATTAGAAGCAGAATAATTTCCAGACAATTCATAGACTTGAGATGTCTAAGGCATATSATAGAGTGCKGGAATRAAAGTAATGATGTAGCAGATTCTCTGCATCTCTTCTCATTGTGGAAGAGTTGGGGAARGAGATTGTGAAGAAAATGACTGGTGACTTACTTTAAGATCCAAAGTAATTTTCTGCTGGAATCTGGGGCATTTTTCTCCAGTGCACTAAAGGATGTGTTCATATGGACTGCCTGGTTCAGTATAACTTACAGGTGAAGAGGCACTTTCTGGAAGTGGAGACATACCTCTCAAAGTTACTAGGGCAGGAATGTGGACCTGGGTTGTCATGCCTTAACTTGTCAGAGGCCATGCAAGCAGCTCAGGTTTGTAAGGGAGCTGTGTTGCCAGCTGGTAAAAATCTGGCCTTTTTTTCAGCATGTACATTTCTATGTGCTGTAAAATAAAAGAGTCTTGATTTCATGCCAATGAATGCCATGTAAATGATAAAGTAAAATAGCTGACACAGAGAACAGAAATAAATGATTGCAAATCACCAGTCATGTCCTACAGAGGCATGTGTAGCTTAATGTATTGCTAATGCTTTGAGAAAAAGAATGATTGGTGAAATGGTAGCAACAATGTTTAAATGTATTATTCAGCATAACAGTGCTGAAGAACAACTGAAAGCTTGCAAACAGACTAGCCAATGGAGTTCCAGTAGAAATTCAATAGAATGAATAGAAACTGTGCAGAAGAAAAAAATTGTGGCCTCTTTGCTAACTGTTGGAAGCAGGGTTGCAGTTCAGTAGGTAGGTGTATAGCTCAATAAATGCATCAACCTARCATTCAGTGTTAGTGAAACCAAATCAAAAGGAAAGAATTATCCTGAAAGTGTTAGAGAACAAAACACTAACACTAAACCACTCTGTAAGTCCAYAGTGTGCATTATGCTCTGCTCTGAATTCAGAAAAAGCATGTCACTGAAATGAAAAATATTTGTGAGGGAAGACCACAGGTGATTATGCAGTGTGAAACTAGCTTTATTTTCTAAGAGTTTTTGAGCATGAACTTACTGCTGTAGCATAAAATAATACAGCCTTGATTCTGTGCTGGTGAATGCATTCCTCTTAAATGTTTCTAACAACTTAGTCTCTGTTTAAATTCCACCTGTTTTTAAACAGAATTAGTTGAGGTTTTGTAAAATTACACCTAAGTATATATTTTAACACTTACCAACATCCATCTAAGTGAAAGCTATACAACAACATTCCAAGATTTCTGTTCCCCCCACTGATGAGCAGATTCTCATGCTGAGGGAGTTGTGCACAAGGATTTACGTAAATAAGGGGTATGACCTCTCTACTGCTAAGTTTAATTTTAATATATTTTTTCCTCACTGTACCCAGTTAATTCTGTTMATATCCTTCTAGATGGTTTTGAGACTTTGTGGCAGGAAGTTTCATCTGTGTTATGGCAAGCATAGCATAGATGCATTAAGTAATTTGAAAAAAAAAAGTAATAAAATATTTAATATAGAATTATTTAATCATTTAGGTTTTAACCCAGCACTGCCAAGTTAATCACTCAACCATGTCCCTAAGTGCCACATTTACATGTCTTTTAAATTTTGCCAGTGATGGTGACTCAACTACTTCCTGGGGCAGTCTGTTCTTATGCTTGACAGCCCGTTATGGGAAGAAATGTTTCTGTTACCCAGTGTCACCTTCCCTTACAATTTGAGGYCATTTCTTCTTGTTCAGTTATTTGKGAGAAGAGACCAACCCCTGCCTCACTATGGCTTYCTTTCAGGTAGTTGTAGAGAGGACTAARGCCTCCTCCTCATCTGCTTTTTCTCCAAACGACCCCAACTCCTTCAGCTGCTCCTCATAAGAGTTGTGTTGCAGATCCATTACCAGCTTCACTGCTCTGCTTTGGATATGCTCCAGCACTTCCACGTCTTTCTTGTAGTGAGGGCCCCAAAACTGATTACAGTAACCTCACAACATCCTTGTAGTCCTTCTGAACTGCCAGCCCTTTCTTCCAAAGGTCATTAACTCTCTGTTTTCCCAGAGTCTCGGCTAAATCTGCCCGTTCAGCCAATGTTCTCTGCCATCTTTTTATCATATACCATTTACCTTCAGTTGCCTTAAGAAGAAAAAAATTCTTTGTACAAAAGTGKTTTTGGTATTTGTTTATTTACTACCATATGTGAGGCAACAAGTTTTCCATTAATCTAGGCTATTTTTATTAATGCAGCTATTGTTATACTGCAGTCTGGAAAAGGAATGCAGTAGCAGAACTGTAATTCAGTCATTGAAGCAGTTAAATAGAGTACTTGAAAAGCATCAGAGAAACTGAATTTTTAGATAGTRCAATGCCATCTGTTTCTCAAATGTAAAAAAAATTGAGACCTCTGTAACTGAATTACATTTTGAAATGGTTGAAAGCATAATTAAATATTCATTGTTTAATAAGTAACTGAGAGAGGGGTAAACTTCCCTAGCATCCTTTTCAAAATCCCTGTGATACACAGAACCATTTAATAATGAAAAAGATATACCTGAAAGAATGAACAAATCAAAAAAGGTGTGTACAAAAAAATCCTATCGTATTAAAAACCATTTTGCTTTAAATTATACTTTAGTCTTTGCTCTCCTGTAAAATTCTTAGTATAGATAGACTTAGTTTATATAGACATCAATTTATTATGCTCAAAAATGAGAGATTTGAAGATGGTTATTTTAGGAAGTAAAATGATAGGTATCATTATATATCGAATTCATTGATCAGAGTTAAACTTTGCAAGTACTCTAATTTTCTGTTATTTTCCTAAACCTAGGGGTATGTGTTAGAGGATCCCTTTGAATGGTTTCTTTAATATATAAAGCTGAGTGCTTTCTTGGTGCTGTTCATTTGGCTGGATCATTAATAACGCCACATGTGCACTCTGATTGCCTTCTTTACATTACCAGTCATATATATAGTTTTAATGAATATGTAGAAACTTAATGTCTTTCAATATTCTCGTTTCCCTTGTGAAGAACTGGGTTTGTTCCTTTGATTAAAAAGGATTAGGGGAAGATATTGATGGCTGCCCTATATAGGCATATACTTTCCTCCTTTTGTTTTGGAAATCATTCTTCACCTTCACGACCCATTTGAATGAAAGAAAGCTTTTGCTTTTCTTGAGAGTCCTAATACCAGCTCCTGAACCTYATTTTAAGATTARGCTTTCTGGTTTTTMCYGGGTACRTCTCTTCCTTGTTAGYCCRAGGCATCAGAATTAAAATTTGGTTTAAGTGTGCCAGCTGTTAGCTGTTTTATTAGAATGTTAAATATACTTTAAGATCACTTAATGCTGAAAATGGTAGCCTTGACCTGCTTCCAATTTTTGTGTGGCTTTTTTGTATTTTTTAATACAAAAATTCTGCAGGKTGAATTTATCTCTAATGCTAGCTAGGATTAGAACTGGTCTGTATTTTTTTGATACTGATGTTTTAATTTTAGGCTAAACCAAGACCTCCAAGTCTTTCATTCTCTCATATCTGTTTTCTAAAATGCCAATTCTTGAATTTTTCATGAATTTTTGTTCTACRTTGTTTAAATTCTGTGTATGCCCATATATSCAAATTATGTGAAAAAACACAAGGCACAARRCCTTCTTTCCTAGAGGGTAGAAAAGAATAGTAGGCCTTCCATCCCAAAGGATGCTAACTTCTCTTGAGGTGGGTTTTTAATTYTGAAAGKATGCCTTGTCTGAATTTTTGCAGTGGTGCAAGTGGTGAGAATTACATATTGCCCTGCTGCTACAATTTTCTTAACCAGATGAATAAATTAAGGTTAACTTTTCTCCTTTCTATAAAGTCATTTATTAGTATTTAGCTCAGAAGCATGAGATACTTGTGATTCTGTACCAWTTGGAATTTTTTAGTGGAAGGTCTTGATTAAATAAATAAGTTCTGGTCATTCTATACCTGAATTCTAAAGAAAGAGCTTTGCTGATCATGTGTACATCTKTGATCACCATAGCATGTTAGCTTTTAGGTGTCCTGGTTCCAGCTGAGATAGAGTTTGTTTTCTTCTTAGTAGCTGATCAGTGCYATGTGTTTGGGTTCACTGTGTCAATAATGTTTGTAATGCAATGATTTGTTACTTCTTGCTGAGTGGTGCTTGCCCCAAGTCAGGGACTTTTCAGTCCTTGCTCTGCAGGTGCACAAGAAGGGAGGGAGCATGGCCAGGACAGCCAAAGGGATATTTCACACCAGAGAACAACATCCTCAGTTTATGAACTGGTGGGAGTTGGCTGGGAGCCACCAGTTGCCACTTGGGGATGGGCTGGGAATTGATCATTGAGAGGTGAGCAATTGTATTGTGCATCMCTTGTTTCTTGGGTTCTTTTAATCTCTCCCTTTTTTCCTTTTCATTGCTATTAGTATTATTATTATTGTTACTGTTGTTACTGTTGCAATGTTTTTCTTTATTTCAGTTATTWAACTGCTCATTGTTTACTACTGCTGCTAGCTGAGTCAGATGCAGTCATGGCATATGTTTAAATGACACTTTGCTTTGCTTGTTTTCATATGTRTAAATAAATATGTTGCTGCAAAATTTACTGAATTTGTCCCAAGTTGATTGATAATGCATATCTTGAATTATTTGGTGTATGCAGATGAGCTGGAGGAAGATGAGGAAGAATCTGACACGGAACTAGAGCGACAGAATATTGAAGAGCTTTATGACTTTGTAAGGCACACCCATCAGCAGGAYATCCAATCACTGAGAAAGGATGTGCAGCATCCTGCATTAATTCCCATTCTGAGGCCATACCAAAGTGAGGCTGTGAACTGGATGCTTCACCGAGAAAACCACACAAGTACTCCAAGTAGTGGCAAGTATATGGATCCAAAAAACTTGCATAATTGAGGAAAGTGTAATTTTATTGTCAGCAGTCATGTTTCCTTGCTGTTTGATTAGAAGTTTTGTGAATTATTTMATTAATATTTTCATAAAAGCTGTCRTTTGGGTAGTACACTAAATGATAGCCTTTCTGAACACCAGTTCATGTATCGTGTGGTTGTGAAGCTCTGTGGGGGTGGGCTTCAGCTTTTTGTCTCTTAATGTCACAAAAAGGCTGAATAATTCTAAGGAGTGTGCTGTTAATAGAGAAGCTTCATCATAGTAATGTGAACATTTTCTCCATAGAAAACGCGCTGCACTTCTTATGGCGGGAGGTGATCACTCTGGATGGAGTAAAAATCTACTATAATCCATTTACTGGCTGGTATGTTTTTATAGTTGTTCTTCYTGAGCACARCTCAGGGTTGTACTTTGTGAAAACYATATTGGTAGCTTTRTCCTGCARGATATAAGATATTCCATAGCTTGTTTTTCAGTTAGCAACTAAAGAATTAGAACATTAGTATCTTTCATATGAAAAAAAGCACAAACTGGAGTATGTAATGCACAGATAAACATGCAGATCTCATGTTGAAGATGTAATTATTAAAGCTTTTCTTAAAAAAAAGTCAATAATTTAGTGGTTTAATATTAACATCTTTTTAACTTATAGTATTGGAGGCTTTGGTCTTCTGATCCAATGTTTTTAAAGCCCAAAGGAAGGCAGCAGTATAATGCTTTTTATTAATGCTAGGTATTGCAATACTAAATCTGATTCTCTTTTCTATTAACTTGGTCTGAATAGAACCTTTTGATTGCCAGTTTGCWTTCTATTTTTCCCTATGTAACTTTCAGGTCTTTTTCACATGTGACTATAAAAATATTTCTAATTTTTGAATATATGAATATAAAAATATTTCTAATTAATGCTATGATATGCTAAGGTTAGCAGGGCAAGGCCTATTRTGAGGTGAAAAAGTTCTAAAAATTCTGGCATGTATATTTGTCTTGTTGAGGTTCATACACCTAAAAAGTGTATGAACTTGCTAGTTTTTGTTAATCTCAGCTTAATTAATAAAAGATAATGCCTTACCTGACAAAATTTCCCTTGCTGGAGCTATGCATGTGTCCCTGAATTTGCACTTCTCTGTTGCAACATTCTGTAGTTACTGACTTTCACTGGGTATGTACTTGAATTTCAGTATTATCCGTGAGTATCCAACTGCTGGACCCCAGTGGCCTGGAGGTATTTTGGCAGATGAGATGGGTCTTGGAAAAACAGTAGAGGTGTTGGCTCTTATTTTGAATCATACTGGACCAGACATTAAACAAGATGATCTGACATTACCTGAGGTAAGGAAACCAGGTTGAGAGTTGCTATGAAGAAAATGCTTTTCAGAATGAATGCAARTGCACTTCTCTTGAGTTTATTGCTTTCTGGTTTATAGAAGTCCATATTTAAAGYTGTATTACTGTGAAAGTTTTTCCCTTAGCAAGATATGATACTTGGCAGCATAARTGGTGGAATAGTTTGCAYGAGAAGCTGTTSATCCTTTGCCATTGTTCAGTGGTTTTATGAGGGAACTGTGCTGTTAATATAGTTTGGACAGGCTTCAGGAGTGTATAAATACATAATTTAGTTTACTATATTGGAGGTCATTCTCCTTCACTTCATTGCATTGATGAGTGTCAAATGTCCATTAGACACATGTTCTGTGCTAAAATAGCCATAGTTTATGTTCTGAATAAAGATTTCTGCTCTCCCTCTAGTTTTCCATCTTTTCACTTTCCTCATCATGCATACTGTGAAAACTTGGCACATCCACTAAACCCAAAAATTCCTTCTGAAGGAATTTTACTTTATTCTTAAGTAAACTCTTAGCACTTTGTGAGTTCCATCCCTTGGAAATCATGGCAGCCAGTTTCATTGTRTATTTATCATAGTGATCTCCTGCCTGCTTGTCATTTAATCAGTTAAAAGGACTTGATTCTTAGAGAGAATAGATGATTCTTAAATATAAGAGTCAGTACTGAGTAGTGCAAAGAGAGAAGTATAAGCASTAAAGTGCCTGGACACTGACTGACAACAGTAGTTAGACACCAGGGCTTTTGCAGGGCTGGAGTTATTGAAACTGTTTCATAATGTAAGCAGTTGGGACAGACATCTTAGCTAATAATAGAGTAAAATTTTGAGAGGCAATCCCTAAAAGGAGAAACATRCCTTTCATACAGCTGACTAGGGCTCTTTTCTCTATATTGCCTACCTCCTTTTGTGTTTCTTGCTACACAGTAAATATATATTTTCCTCCCCCATCAGGAACTTACATCACTTACAGCTGTATGGATTGCAGGAATCTTCCTGCAACTTAATACCAAAGCAGTGGAGGACCCAAGAGGCTTTCAGAGCTGCTCTTTGTGTTTCAGTTAGGGTACTGAACACTGTTTGCCAAGAAACAGAACTGAATGATGTGCCACTCTGTAATTAAAAATGAGCTATCTGAGCAAATTAGTGAGATCAGAACATATATTTGTGGCAGCTCATGCCTACTTTCAAATGTGAGATTAATGAAGGTCAGAGTGACTGTGAAGAGACATGAGCTAATAACTATCTAATGTTGTCTGTATTAGGGTAAGCTTGTGAACTTCTTTGTTCCACCTCAACCTTTAGAGGGAAATAAGAAGAAAAAACCAAAGGAAATGGAGCCTAAATTGAAGGAAAAAATACAGTATCCCAGTAAGTATTTCTGGTGATTTTTAAAAAATACATTTTGCTTTTAGCATTGCCTTATATTGGCCTCTGACTATGAGTTCAAGGCTACTCTTGACTTCTTCAGGATGAAATTATTATTTTGCTGAGCACTGTCATGTAGGATTGCATGCTACAAACAAGTCATCCACAGTTAAAAGTAAAGTTACTAACTCAGARCTCTGTGCCACAGAGCCCCATGTAATTAGAGGTCTTTGTAAACAGTTTATGCATTTAAATGAAATAATCTGTCTTGTTTCTGCTGCAGTATAAAAATTCAGTGATTTATTCCTATTGGTATCTGACATTGTTTCAGAATCACTTTAGAACAGCAATCTGTAGAGCTGCATCAAGTAAAAGCTTGTCAAAACTGTTGCCTGTCTGCATTTCTTAGATGAACACTCTGTTTAGAGTTCCCTTAATACACATTCTATGAGGTAACTTCATTTTATCTAAAGCTGTAAGTTGTTTTGTTTTGATTCTTTATACAGGCTTACGAGTAATGATACTAGCAGCTGTAAAGGAAATGAATGTGAAGAAAGGAGCATCCATTATTGCAATATTTAAGTACATCAGTTCTATATATAGGTACGACACRCAGAGAAATAGAAGGCTTCTCAAAAGAACTCTAGAAAAACTAATTGCAGAACAGGTGGTAGAACAAGTTAAAGGACATGGTCTGGCTGGGTCTTTCAAGCTGGGAAAGAATTACAAGGAACAGAAGAAGCGAGAAAGAACCAAAGAGCAGGTAAAACATGCTGCCATAGTTTCTTCAAATAATATTGTAAAGGCTGTTCTTTTTTCTGCCAGTTGTGTGCTCTCAGCTGTACTGTCTGTGTGCATCAGTGATGCTGGTTTARTGGTAAAAATGAAGAAAACTGCAGCAATTGCTTTGACACTCATAAGCAGAAAGCAGAAATCATAAGTAGATGAAATTTGTGGCTATAATATTAACTACAT
Organism: Alauda arvensis; assembly: GCA_902810485.1. Lineage (NCBI taxonomy): Eukaryota > Metazoa > Chordata > Aves > Passeriformes > Alaudidae > Alauda > Alauda arvensis. Next base: position 293,498 of record CADDXX010000422.1, on the reverse strand, counting down.
CTGTCGTAAGTCTTAAAATAATGTTACTGGGAATTGTATTGTTCTTACTGTGAAGTTGCTTTTTAAACACTGGTAAACCAAATTAACCAAATCCTCAAACTGGAAATCCATATAATTGATATAAACCCTTAATACCTATATACTGGTGTGTTTATATGTTTATTAAAAAAAAGGTGAGGAGAAAGTTGCTTGGGTTGGAAGTGACTTCAAGACTCATCTAATTCCAAACCCGCTTGCACTGGGGACAGCTTCCACTAGAATACAAGTTGCCCAAAGCCCCATCCAACCTGGCCTTGAACACTTCAGGGCTGGGGCATCATTGCCTCTGGGCAACCTGTACCAGTGTCTCACCRCAATGAAGAATTTCTTCCTAATATCTTATCTAAACCCACTCTGTCTCATTAAAAACTACTYCCCCTTGTCCTGTCACTACGTGTACTTGTAAATAGTCCCTTTACWGCTTCTTGTAGCCTTCCCTYAGGTACTGGAAGGCCATAATTTAGCCTGAAGCCTTCTGTTCTCCRGGCTGAACAATCCCAACTCTTTTAGCCTTTCCTCATAGGGGARGTGCTCCAGCCCTCTGATCAGCTTTGTGGCCCTCCTCTAAGCTTCCTCCAACAGATCCACATTCTCCTTTTGTTGGGGGTCCCAGARCTGGATTGCAGTACTCCAGGTGGGGTCTCACAAGAGTGAATAGATAGGCAGGATCCCCTCCCTGGCCCTGCTGCTTTGGGTACTGCCCAGGACACAATTGGCTTTCTGGGCTGCAAGTGCACGTTGCTGGGTTGTGTCCAGCCTCTCACCCACCAGCACTCCCAAGTCCTTCTCAGCAGGGCTGCTCTCAGTCTGTTCATGCAACCCATGTGCAGCGCCTTGCACTTGGTCTTGTTGGTCTTGTTGAACTGCATGATATTCCCAGGGCCCACTTCCCTGTCCAGGTCCCTCTGGATGGCATCCCATCCTTCAGGTGTGTCAGCTGTACTGCTCAACTTGATGTCATCTRTAAATTTGCTGAGGGTGCACTTGATTCTTCTGGCTGTGTCATTTATGAAGATGTTACGTAGCACTGGTAGATGTTAAATGTCACTGGGCAAATCTGAATGTAAAATCTGACAGTCTTGGTTMATTTTACTTTGTAGGTAGCAAGGACTCCAGAAAGCACTCAGAAGAAGCAATTGATTGATGCTAAAACTCAAACCAAAGAATCAAACAGTGATGTAACATCTGAAAATGTCCTTAAAACTGCTTCACATGAGAATATCGCCATGGAAGAACATGATTATTGTACAACTAGTAAAAATAGCAGGGAATCTGAAGCAGATCATGAGAACTCTGTAGAAGAGAAAAATGTTAAGCAAGAAACYGTGGTCCCAAAGTCTCCTGATTTTCATGGCAGCATCCTTGTCTCCAGTGACGTGAGCAGGGATCCTGATGCTGATGTTTCTGAAACTAAAACTACAGCTGTTGTCCAGCAGGAAATCCCAAAGGTCCAGTCCTCACTTTCCCAAGAGCATGCTGGCAGTAGTGTACAACACACCAGTTCTGTATTTCCATTTAATACCTCTGAATATCGTTTTGAATGCATCTGTGGTGAGCTCGGATTGGCTGACTACAAAGCTCGTGTGCAGTGCCTGAAATGCTACCTGTGGCAGCATGCAGAATGTGTGAACTACAAAGAGGAGAACCTGAAGAGCAGACCCTTCTACTGCCCCCATTGCCTTGTGGCAATGAAACCAGTTCCTACAGGAGCGACTCTGATCATTTCTCCAAGTTCTATTTGTCAYCAGTGGGTAGATGAGATCAACAGGCATGTAAGATCATCATCTCTTCGAGTTCTGGTAAGATTGTATAGCTGCGTATTCTGGAGAGTTTTTTTATCAAGGCTTGAGGCTTCCTGATATTGTGCGTCACTGGAAGTTCAGAGGTCTTTGTCATCTGTGTCAGAGTTCTACATTTCTTACTGGCATTATGTGGTGGATTGGTGTCTCAGGAAGACCGTCTGCAATTAGTTCTTAATTTTTTTTCTGTTTTAGTTGGTCACTGGGAGATAAATCAGTGGACTAGATTGTATAGCAACTGAAAGCAAATTTTTGAGCAGTTGCAGCAACACTKAATTTCTGAGAGGGAAGGCTGTGTGAAAGAGTACCAAGGAACTTAAAAAGTCCTATGGGTGTTTTGAGTGGTGTCTCACTGTACACTTGCACTTAAGCAATTCTCTGACTGTTGCTGTTCCTTTTGTTCTAGATTAAAAAATGTTTCCATAGGTAAAATCTGTAGTTCTGCATTTCTGCTTCTCAAGCTTTATAAAAGARGTCTTGGGCATTGGTGTTTACTGAAAACAATACTGTTAYAATTGTCTCTATAACGTCTGCCAAATTAATTAGGATGTTACTTACTTGGAGACCATGAATTGTTCTTTTACTTGATTTCTAATAACACTGTCACTAGAATAAATCTAATTATACTTAGAGTAAAAATGGCTAGACAGGTTTTTTTAAAATACAGTTATCACAGTATTCAAGAGTCTTTTTATTACCAATGCAGCCAAGTTTTGTCCTTCATATTTTTAGCTGTCAAGAACCTTTGTWATGATCAAGCGCTTTGAAAACCATCAATCACTTGTGTTTTGAACAAAGTAGCAGATTGATATAACTTTGTATTCAGGGATATAACTGGTACCTTGGGCTATTATGCATAGTTGTCCAATGTATCAACGAATTCTGGGCCTCCAGTGGTGTTTGTGTGAGCAATCCAATTAGATTTAATGCAGGAACTAACAAATGTATAAAACTCACATGGTTTGCCTAGGGCCCAGTCCAAGGTTAATACCAGCTTTGATGAAAATTATCAGAAATAGATATACATGGAACAATAAAATAGTTTARGTACTGAATGTCAGTCCTTTAAACTGTGTGACATCTTCCATTCTTCAAGATTATCTTAATTTTCTTTTAACTACCAGCTGTGAGACTTGTATTCAAGTTGCTTCAAAATGAAAATTTGGTGTTTTAGTTTCTGTTAAGGTAAAATGAAAGTAGTGGAGATGTTTCAAAGAATCAGTTCCCCATGTTAACAACTTTTGCATTGCATRTGAAGTGTGTTTTTCTGCCCTTCAACTGATTACAACCCATGGGAATTTCTAATGGTTTTATGTAATAGAACAAGAAATTAAAATTTATYAGTAGGTCTTGCTTTGTGGCAGATTGTCTTTTCCTGCTGATGTGAAAACWACCAAAACTTAGCCAAATTATAAATCTCCAGAAAATCTATTCATAAATATTTGAAGAAATTGTTGGRCTTTGGCAACTGTTTATTCTTTCTTGGTTGCTTCAGAGAGCAGGCTCTTTTTGGTTAATATGTTTCTTTTTTCTTCCCCTTCCAAACTCCCATTCTCWCTTTTGTTTTGTGTGCAATGACCTGGGTTGCTCTGTTGTCCCACTCTGGGGCTGAACAGAAAGAAATTATCTGCAAGTGTTTCTTTCAGTTGACAGAAACACTGTTGCCRTATGCACAAATGTAGAGGAAGATTATTACTGGAAGGAAAAATAGGGTTAAGAGTGAAATTAACTTTGAAACCATGTGCTGATCATCAAAGGGTAAAGAACAGTTATTTTAACTTCTGTATATTTCTAAAGGGATTTGGCTTAACATTATGAGGGAGATAAGAAAAGTACTTCTGATAATAGAACAAATGTCAATATGAAAGCCTTCTGTTAGTGCACAGGGATTGTTTTTTACCTAGGGTATTTTTTTTCCATCTCCTAAATCTCTGTAGGTAAAACTTTTAATCAGAGTCTCATTTCTGGTTTTTTATATATTTTGATGCATATTTCTGTCTTTACTCACTAAAATTAAATGGATAATTAGGCAAAGTTTTTGGGAGAAAGGTGATACATCTACAGTAAAGGAGAGGAGAAGACTGAACATSTAACAGTGACTTACATAATGTTGTTCCACACAACATTACAGAATACTTAATSTTCAAACAACTGATACAACAAATAACTGTTGAAGAAAATAATTAAGTCCTCTCTCCTTCTAAGGAGGAGATAAATGTTTCACAAAGCGATAAAAAGTTATAATTTTGCATCCATGACTCTATTATATTTATTATTGGATTACTTAGATGAATTTCCCACCATACTATTACATGAATACAGATTTTAYGAACAGTTTCTTTTTATATGAGCAACACAACTAAAAGCTTTGCACATGCTAAGCTGTACTGATACTTTAGCAATTTTTATCAAAGTGTCTCTTCTCTGCTATTGTGCTGTTGGCTGTAAACTTCTGTAGGTGTACCAGGGTGTGAAGAAGCACGGCTTTCTGCAGCCACACATGCTGGCAGAGCAGGAGGTGGTGATCACCACGTACGACGTGCTGCGCACCGAGCTCAACTACGTGGACATTCCRCACAGCAACAGCGAGGACGGGCGCCGCTTCAGGAACCAGAAGCGCTACATGGCCATCCCCAGCCCCTTGGTGGCAGTGGAGTGGTGGAGGATCTGCCTCGATGAGGCACAGATGGTGGAATGCACCACTGCAAAGGTATGGCATTCCTGGTCATGCATTYGTTTAACTTGAAAATGTTTGGACAAGTTTATTGTAAATAATAGAGGAGTCTTTCCTCTCCCCCTCTTCACTCATGTAATTTGTCCTTGTCCCTTGTTCTTCAGAAGTGAGTTTTCTGTTGGAGATGCTTACTGTTAAATGGTTCTCCTGTTGGAATTTTGGCAGATTTTGARCTATATCCAGCTCAAAAAATATTTAACATAATCTATACTGACAGTTTAAGGAACTAGGCCATCATGTTGTGTGTGGTGTTTGATAGTTTYAAACAAGACACTAGCCTGTTCTGTGATGTGGTTCAGAGGCATAGATATGTCCTTTGGGTCTACAAGCTAAAATTGTCAGCAGTCTCTGCAAACTCAAGGGATACAGTCTGCAGGGGGATTATTTTAATTAGTGTTTGTCCAGTCTTTTTGCCCAAAACAGGAAGACAAAAATGATACTTATATAATGCTTTGCAGGCTTTAATGTTTAAATTTTTTTAGCATACAGTTTATTTTGCTATTTGTTTACCTGCTGTGAACCCTTAATTGCTCTTGATTACTTTGAAGAGAGCAATTAGGTAGAGCAAAAAGGTAACTGGAGGCTTTTATCAGCTTCCAGTTACCTTCTAAAAAATATAAAAAATTATRTATGTTTTTATAATATATTGCACCAATGCTGCTTCTAGGTCTAAGGTTACATTCTGAAAAGATATTCAGACTTCTCAAAAATAAGGTGTTGTTAGACTGTGTTCCACTCTGTTTTCCCTCTCCTACCACTGGCTCCATGTCCTTTCATTAGGCTGCTGAAATGGCACTCCGCTTGAGTGGGATCAATCGCTGGTGTGTCAGTGGCACTCCTGTGCAGCGAGGATTAGAAGGTGAGATTTTATGGAGCAGTGTAATCTGTGGGATTTCCTTATCCTGATAATTAGGTGGGGCTTTGAAGCAGTTAAAATGTCTGCTAGTTTTGTTCTGAATTCATTACGTATTCTAACTCTGTAAGCCATAAACTTTAGGCATGGTAATAAAAGCCATCAATACATGTATCAATATAAAAATCAAAGAACTGAAATATTTTTTTTTTCTCCCTGAGTTAGACAAATACTGCAGGGAGCAGAGAAGCTGTATGTCTGATAGCTGACTCAAGTCTGTTTTTCAGTTTTCACTTAGTGGAGTGGATAAATGTTAGCCCTTCTTTACTGCAGATGGTCTGCTCTGGTTACAGAATCCTGTGAACTGTCGAATACAGCAAGCAAAACTATATTGGCTTTTTGCATTGCTCTGTAGTACATTGCATGTACTACACTGGGCATCCACTGCCATGGATATAAACTTTAAAAATCACAAAATTATGTGTGATTTTTCTAAAGCTTATGAAACTGTCTCAAGTCCTTATGTAAGGACTTAATGAATTGAGATGTGTGGAGTAGGTAGCTGTATGTTAGCAGATGACATTTATCTTGTCTTTTTTTTGTATGATGTTCAGTTTCTGTAGACAGGCTTCAGACTGAGATAGAATAAAAGAAAGGCAGCTGACTAACTGCTTTGTCTCCCTGTGTTCTCTGATGGATTTTGGAATATATGGTGCCCATTAGGGCACTGCGTTTGAAAGTGGATAAATCAGTGTAAGCATTTGTGGACTGTTGTTTGGATACTAAGTTATAAAAAACAGCATTTTAGATTATTTCATTATGGAATTGTGAATTAAATTTATAAATACATGTAATAGTTGTGAGAATACATCGTTAATAAAGCCGAATTGTCGAAAGAAGTGATTGATATGTCATTATGAACTCCTTCAAGGCCCTGTGTGTGATAGTGTTGATTTAATACATATCTGAAATGTCATACGGTTCATTATACATGTTGACAGACTCTCAGACTATACTRAGGCAGCCCCCATCTCGTTGTGGATGAAAACTGCTGACTCACTTCAATCTGTGCTACTGCTGCTGTAATGCWGTGGGATAGGACATCTAAGAGTAAACAATTGCCTCTTGCATAGAAATGATTGCCAGGATTTTTCTTCCTTTGGTCTGTGATGTATTTGGTGAATGCCTTGATTCTTTCAGCTGAATACTGAATTATGATAAAACTAACAGATTAAGGAATGTAGCCAGCAGATTTTCAAGAACTGTAAGATATCATTTCATATCTCTGTTTCTGTAGTATCCACATGCAGCATTTAAATGCAAGTGTGCTTCTGTATTTTTCCAGTAAGATTTAAACAGACATTTAAAGTTAGTATGTCCTTACATTTCATTCCAAAAGGTGATGGGTTTCTGAATGAGATAGAATTAGCAAGATGTATTCTCTCAATTAGCAAGAAAASGATTGAAGTGTCTTGTGTTAATTTCTTATGCATTAGTAGAGAAGTGARAATTCTTCTGAGTTGCAGCCCCTTCTAGGATTGTGGGCAGCAGACAGTTGGTGCACAGCAGGCTCTGAASTAATGATGCTGAGCAATATTGGTTTAGAAAAACCTGGCAAACCCAGTTAACCATATGCAATCATGTAGTTTCTGCCTCTTGCCTCTGCTCTGAATAGGTTTAAATTCTTCTCTYTCTTCTGCTGAACTTGAAATTAGGAAAGTGTCTCACAAATAGCTATGTTCTCTCAAGTTGTGTGGAAATAAAAATGAGCTAAAGGAGAGAACCCCCAMCTTCCACCACCCAGTCCCCTGCCTCAAATTAAATATTTTGCTGAGGGAGYRACTGGAAAAAA
>CADDXX010000422.1:268719-286161 GCA_902810485.1 Alauda arvensis | reverse complement strand
TWAWTTTTTTGAGACATATTGCAAAGTATTAAAACACACTTTCTTTTCTTGGCAGATTTGTATGGATTAGTCCTTTTTCTTGGAGTTGATCCTTACTGGGTCAAGCATTGGTGGGACCAGCTACTCTATCGACCTTATTGTAGGAAAAATCCCCGGCCTCTCTACAGTCTAATTGCGAAGATAWTGTGGAGATCAGCAAAGAAGGATGTGATTGACCAAGTAAATAAAAGTTCTGAATTTTAGATTTCCTGAACATCAGTAGTTTTATTTGCAAATTACTTCCATTCTTTTTTWAATTTCAGATTCAAATCCCCCCTCAGACAGAAAATATACACTGGCTTCACTTCTCTCCTGTGGAGAGACACTTCTATCATCGCCAGCACGAAGTGTGCTGCCAGGATGCATTGGCAAAACTCAGGAAGATTTCAGACTGGACTCTTAAGCTTAGCAGCCTGGATAGAAGGACTGTGACTTCTATTCTGTACCCTTTGCTACGGCTGAGGCAGGCCTGCTGTCACCCACAAGCTGTTCGGGGAGAGTTCCTGCCACTACAGAAAAGGTGAATTTGTCATTTCCTAAATGGCTTACTTTACCTGAAGCAAAGCTCTGATTGTCTCCAGCAGTGCAAGTTCTTGTACAGTCCTCGAATAAGCCTAATTTAAGCTGCTTTAGTTCAACATGCAACTATGACACACCAAGGTAATCTGACCTCAGAAGCTGAACATGGCAGTGAGGTCATTGGTGTAATTCTTTTGTTAAAGAACATAGTACTGAAGGCATTTGATTCTCCAGTGGCATTCTAACCTTACTATGACTAGGATGTTGCAGGTAATAGATTGAGTGTGACACAAAGCAGATTTTTTTTTGTTTTAAAATGCCTGCTTTTTTTGTCTGTTTTTTTTTTTTTTGTCTTGTACAAAATTCACATTCATGAATGAGAACAATGAAAGAACACAATCAATAGAATGGAATAATTCTTCAGTCCAAAGAAAATGTTACTGTGAGGGTGCAGAATTTGTAAATGTAGATCCAGACTTGAAAGCTGTTCAAGTGCTTTTATTTGCATGCTTTCAAGATCATCTTCCCCCACAAGTGCTCTGCAAGTGCCAGTTTGGTCTCAACTTTTGTTAGACCAAAAAAAAAGCATGTTGCCAGTCCTATTGTGAAATGTAGCTGCTACTTTTTCAGTCACTTAGAAAGAGGTTGTGAAAGAGCAGGCTGTTTCCATTCCAGACTCTCAGATCACTGTCTATGTTTCTTTTTTAAGCTACAGGTAGGGAAGAACTTCAACTTGTAACACTGCCAGTGTTGCTGCTACTGTTTCCTAGTCCCTCCATTCTATTCAGTCTCTTTCAATCCTCCTAAGAAGTGTTGTGTCCTACTCTCTGCTCTTTSTTATACAGGGCACCTGCAGTGCCTAAGCAGCTGAAGCTGACTTTACACCTACTCGAGCAGAGTCTAATAGTCAGTGCTGTTGCACTYACTGTGTAGCAGTCTGCTAATGTGGAAGCAAATACTCAAACATAGGAGAAATCAATATTTCCACCCATCATACAAGATTATTTGCATTAAAATGAGCTGGTGTAGTGGAAATGTAGTATATGTCAACTGAGCAGAGTATGGTGGGAACAGCTTTGTGCTGTGCTGATTTTGGTGGAATGGTTGCACACTGATAGCTGCATAGTAACTGATGGAAAAAACAGCAAGGAAAGTTAGATCTTTCTTAAAACCACATGTACAAAGAAAAGTCAAGTCCCAGCACTGTTTACATACCTTTTTTTGGGAACCAAACTTGACTGTAGCAGTGGACATTCCCAGAACAGAGAAAAGATTTGATTCCTGTTTTTTGCTGTATGTAGGAGTATAATGAAGAAATTCTTTGCTAGGACCTCTGATGAATCAGAGAAATTTACTGAAATAAGAAAGTTGATGATGAAGCATATAGATGAGAGACCAGGAATAAAACCCTGAGTTTGGAGCATATTCTATGATAGAGGACTTTTTTCCCCACCTGTGTAGTGAAGGCAGTAATGAGATCTACTCAGAGGAAAAAAAAAAAAAAAGAAAGCTTTCAGAAGAGATTTTTCTAGGTTCTCCTAGTTTAACTGAGTAAAAATCCCTTCTTTTTGCCTTAATTAGTAGTCTCAGGCTGTGTATCAATTTGCATATTTCAAATGTGCATCCTTTTGCTKTTATAATTTTTCTTGGAACAGCTGATGGTTTTGAAAATAAAAGGTAAGTAGCAATGGTGGAAGTATTAGCATATGCAGGTGTTATGTGTATTTACCATTGTCTTTGCAGAATTCAGTAATTATGARRAGTGATTATATTGATTTAAAGCTGACTCTGGTGTAACACTGTRCTATAAAACCAAAAATCAGTTYCTGCRACTGAAACAATGTTGAAAGGATGGTAAATTAAGGCCTAGGCAAGGCCTTCCTTCCTTATAATTTCAGCCCAGTCTCTGCAGGAGTTGTGTCACCTCTTACTCTGTTCCACAGGGCTGAACACCAAATAGTAAATGCTTCTGAAGGTGACTGAGGCTGAGGAGCAGGGTTTCAGTGGAGGGGGTGGTGTCTGGTCTAACAGAAGCAATTGGAATTAGAAGYAGCCTCAGGCCAGCTGTTGTAGCCTGTTGCTATTGTTTACTCTCCTGTCTCTTCATATCAGTCCTCTGATTCTTCAACCTGTGGCCTTATTCCAAAGTATCCTTCAAGCTTCCTTCTTGCATCCTCCTCGCTTCTGTTCCTGCTTCTCTCTTTCTTTTCAGTTTCTGATATTTTTATGTTAAGCTAATTCTYTTCTGGTGAAATTCCTCTTATAATTTGCAGATATGAAAAATGTAGAAAAGTTTAGAATGATTTTTGCTAGTCTTTTCTGTTCTCATTTCACACATTTTCTTCTTTACATTGAAACTTCATTTGCCATTTGGTTTCCTTTTCAGCACCATGACCATGGAGGAGCTGTTGGCATCACTGCAAAAGAAATGTCGAACGGAGTGTGAGGAAGCTCACCGACAGTTGGTGTGTGCTCTTAATGGCTTAGCTGGTATCCATATCATTAAAGGTAAGGCCAAAGGGCTTTCTCAGTACAGGAGTAAAGAATTTGCTCCATCTCTATGTACTGGGACGTTAAAAGAAGTCATACTTGTGTAATTGTACTTAACCTGCTTTTGTTTTATCAGTACTGCTTTCTGGGCTTCCCTTGTGCCCCCAGCCATGCAAACTCCTGTGCTGACTGTGGATTCCTTTTGCTGCTCCTGCTAGACAGCTCTGTCAATGTAGATTTTTTCTGAATTATAAGGGGAAAAAAAAGCTTTGAATGAGGAACAAAATACTTACATGAATCTTGAGTGTCCACAAATAAAAAAAATATAAATTACTCAGTAATGAATGTGCAAAAATGCCTCTTTTCCAAGTTCTTCTAAAGTTAACATACTGTTTGAATTTTTCTAGCTCATGTCAAAGTCTTCCTTCAAAGAGAACAGGCAAACTACTTTTTCCTCTTGCCTTACAGAAAGGCTATATTTAGATTCTTTAATCTATAGTTAGTAGGTTTGAAATACTTCATTACAATTGCAGGATGGAGATAAGTGTTTCTGATAAAGTTAAGTGCTTGAAAAGAGTTACCTACAGCTGTAATGCTTCTAAAATATGCTAGTAGCAAAAATTGATTGGCCTGTTTTGAAAACCAGATTGATAAAAAATTTGTGTGATGAGAAAGAAAAGCAGGAYAAAAGAGGCAGAGTTCTGGTCTCTAACTCCTCCCCCAGTATTACCCTTACACTCAGCCTTCTTTATCAGGAAGGGAAAGCACACCTTACATAAAAGTGAGGCCATGAATTTAGCCTTAGTATAATTGAAAACTTCTAGGTCTARTTGTTATTAGTCCCAATTTAATTACTACAAGCAAAGAAAAGAGTAACAATCACTCTTACTTGTATCTGCTCGTCCTGCTTTTATGCTCATCTTTCTACTAAACCCATCTGGACCTTGAGGTCAGTGATTTCATAGATGGGGTGGCAGCGCAATGGCCAATTGTCACTTCCTTCATCAGGAGGAATAAGATGTTTATGTTGATGGTTTCTTTCTCACACAAGAATCCAGTGAGGGTCATTTTTATGTTTGCTAGCACATTTGCATCTTTCTCTTTCTTCATTGGTCTGCAGCTCCATGAAAACGCCAAATTTAGTGTWCGTGATGCCTTTTATGAATGTTACATACTCTTTCTTTGTTCTCTTTGTTGCCCCTAAAACCAGTTTTGTCCAGCTCTAAGTCTGCATTTCTTTGACTGTGGGTGAGTTGTTTATAGCCATGGCTTTCTTATTCACTGCCAAGCCTGTGCACCATCTCTTAGCATCCCATGGCTGTACTCTACACTGCATCCTTTATCTTTACTTGTCAATAGYCTCTGCTATTGTTACTAGGCCTGTATTTCCCTACACTACATCATTGTGGTAGTTGTAAATATCTCATTCTACATGGAATAACTGCTTGTTACTGCTGTCTATATAAAGCTGTGCTTGTACCACATGAAGATAAACACAAGTTTTGAAATACACTAAAAATTAGCCATAGACACCTAGTGAATTATAGAAACTGCTATCACAGCTAAGCCAAGTAAAAGGTTCAGACAGGTCAAGAAACATTCAAGGGAGGCCTGACAAGCTTCAAGCTAGCAAATTCAGCACATAGCTTTTGGCTGGTTAYTGGTAATTGCAATGCTATATTGCAGGACTACACCCTTACAGATGTAAGAGTACAACTCTTTCAATGTAAGAGGCAGTAAATCTTGTTGACATAGAATTGTTACACTTCCATATAGATAGGATGATGTTTTTTGTTTTACTCTGTTGTCTGTCTTTATGCATTTCTTGTCCTTGTACTTCTCCATATTTTAAGAGCCTGTAAGAGTATTACTGGCTAAGTAAATTTCCATCAGTTGAGAAAATTAAAATGGATTTTTTTTTCACTGCTTTTCCAAATACAACTTCAATTTTGAATTYCTTTTTAATTGATATAAGCTATTTTCTGAGAAGTGATCGTGATGCTGGCAKCTTACATCAGTAGTTATGCTCCCTGCATGTACCTAATCATTTCTGCATTTCTGAAGTATGACACAACTTCCATGGTTTTCACTGGGAGAGTGAATAATACATTTGCAGTGCAAGTTTAGCAGTGCATYACTGCAGTGAGTTGTAGATTATTTGTTTAAGTGCAACATGAGATTATTTTGGATTTATGCAACCGTGAACAGTAACAAAAGATATTTAATTTGGAAACTGCATTAGTCTTTGTAGAACATAATACTGTTTTTTAGAGGAGAGGCATGGAATGACTAGGAAAGAATTGCTTGAAGGCACTTACTATACAGACTGTCTGGGAACATGTTTATATGTTACAAGTAGTGTAACACTGGTAAGGTCATATCTGCTTGTATATTTAAAAACCAACACAATATGTCTGTGTTTTTGTTACTCTTTTAATTCAGGAGAATATGAATYGGCTGCGGAGCTGTACAGGGAAGTACTAAGATCATCTGAAGAGCACAAAGAAAAGCTCAAAACAGATTCCTTGCAAGTGAGTGAGCATTGAAATGTAAAGAGACGTAGWTAAGAACTGGAATACTTTAGATTTAATTTAACAGGTCAGTCTTTTCTTCCTCCCAGTGGTCTGCTGAGTTACTCTTTCAGCCTGATGTAATGATCACAATCTTTAGATAGAAGTCTGTCCCTTCCCGTGACCTTCATGTTTCTTTTTCTTTTTTTTTTTTTTTTTTTTGACAAAAAATGAAAGCTACTGTGTTTCTAAAAACCTGTTTATGGGTTTTCTTGATGTCCCTGAAGCAGTGTATGATCTCCACCTGCTGTTCTGCAGTACAGTTAACAAGCTGAATTCCTAGTCTGCTGCATGTGACTGTGACTGCTCATGTTAACAGTGTTCTATTGCATCCTGCAATTACAGAATGCAGSGTTTGCACTGAGAGTGGTATTAATGTGCCAAATGATAGAGAATAATAAAACATTTGCACTGCAGAAGATAAAAGGGCATCAAAACATGGAAAAGAATTGAAGTGCCTTTTCTGTTTGGGCATTTAMTTCATGTCTTTTGAATACTACTTAAAAATATGAATATATTTTACTGGTAAAAAAAATCATGGTTCTCTAAGTAAAATATTTATAGTTCTTCAAGAACTATCAGTTCTAAATTGACCAAAATTTTCTTCAGCATAATGAGAGACTTAAAACATTTGTGACACATGGAGAAGTGATCAGTTGTCTGTTTCTTTACTTGCTTCTCTGAGCAAATTGTTGTTTGATTGTGTTGCATGTGGTCACCTGATGTCTCTGTTGTGATTTTTTGAATCTTCGTTTTCCTTTGTGACTTCTTGGTGGCTTTTTTAGCTTAGCAYAAACGTGTTAGTGTAAACTTGGTAAGCTGCTCAAAAAGAATMCAGGATGTGAGAAGGGCACAAGTTTATGACAGTGGAGGTTATTAGTATGAGTTTGTGGGAGCTGTGCAGGAAGAATAATATTATTGGTCTGGTTTGAGAAACAAAGGCTGAACCACAGAAGAGGAGCAGAGTTTCCTTATATTAATAATCAAATTTATTTTCCCTAAAAGTATAAAAAAATTTCATGTGTTTTCCAATATCTTTTATTTCAGACAAATGAAAAATATGAAAAATATTACAGCTCTTGGTATTCGGTCTTTTCCTTACACTTTATTTTGCTTTAGATTGGCTAAATGAATTRTGTCCTCAGAATATTCTAAAAGTCATTTACCAAAGAACATGCTCAGAGATAAATAATTYGTTTTTCATAATAGTCAAGGGCTGTCTTAATTAGGAGGGTGAGTATGGTATGATGACCTRGTATTGCACTTGCCTGCTGATTTGCTTTGGAGATGTTAAAGAAGGTCTTTTCAGTATCTCATTTCCTATTATTTTCTGTCCCAGTAAATGTGGAAAGGAATCTTTCTTTTCTTTATGAGATGCTTCTAGATTAGCAGAGAAAGACCAAATGGATTTTAAATGCATACTAATTTCTTGCTGTAAGCTTTCATTGCTGTTCAGGGTTTTCCTGTCACGGATGTTGCAATGCATTTTTTCATGATTGCTCTTGACTTTTTGTGTATTTAGAGACTTCATTCTACACATAATTTGATGGAGTTGTTGGCAAAGCACCCAGGAATTCCCCCGACTTTGCGTGATAGCCGACTTGCAGAAGAGGTAAACATACTTTATTTTACATAAATTTTGAAGAGGACATCTTTATTTTTTGTCCTCTCAGCRTTTTCTCTAATTAAAGAGACAAAAATTCTTTTCATTTCGAAAGGAATAGCTTTTAAGTTAACTACATGCATCTCCCTTAAACTTAGTAAAATCAGGAGTTATTTACCATGCAATGAGAGCAGAAATGTCCARTGCAATATTGCTGTTCTCAATGCTGCTGGCCTCTGTTATGTGGTGAGTGTGTTTTATGGAAATTTTAATATTTTTTACCTTTAAAATGTTGTTTCCCCACCCCACTGTGCCTGTGGAAATAACTTACATAGATGTTACTGATAAAGAATGTGCCATCCCGAATTCTTCTGAGTCCTTTATTTCCTCACATTTTCTTTGGCTTTCCTCATTTTTAATATCAATTTAACTTCAAACAGTCAGAGTTTTCTGTRGGTAGAGTTTATTTTTCTTCAGTCAGATGAGCAAATCACTGTATATTACTTTCTGTATGCATAAGCTTAACTATATCTTTAATCCTAACTGAGGAGGTATTTGGCAAAATAGCTGGGATTACTCTTCCCCACTGGTTACTTGCAGTGGAGATAAGGACAACATTTGCAAAAGAATGTCATTACTGTGTCACTGTGTGGGCTGAAAGGGACCTTGGGACATCTCTAGCTGAACTGCCCCCTCAGAGCAAGGTCAGCATGGATTTCTRTCCAGGTATCCCAGGGCTTTATCCAGCTGGCCTTTTAAAACCTCCAGGAAAAGAGATTTCACAACTTAACAGAGTAGCCTRTTACAGTACTTCATAGATCTCACAGTAGAGAAGCTCTGTGTGATTTTTTTTCCTGTTTCAATTTATTGCCATTGTCCCTTGTTCACCTGCYGTGTACTTCAGTAAAATGCCTGGGCTCCCAGTCTTGGTGATTTCCTTCTGCTTCCTGGGAAGCTGTTCTTTAGTAATCTCTAAGCCTCTCTCCTTCAAGCTGCACAGGCCCAGTTCTTCCAGCCTCTCCTGTTTTGTGCTRGTGATGAGTATCTGTCTTAATATTCAGCTGTCTTCTGATATTTTATCATTTTAATGCAAATTCTATGCAAGTTTTTTCTGTTTTAATGAGCCTTGTTCTCCTATATATATAAAGTTTGTATCTGCCTTATAGAAGTTCTGTAGAAGTATGCCTGTTTTTTATTGACCTGTAATTCTAGCAGTTTTTAAATACTGCATTATCCTGGCATGATTATAAAGAAAGGTATTAGAAAATCTGTTTTATTTATAAATGTGATGTAGAGGTGGTTTTTCATAGCTACCTTTTGCCAGTAGCTCTTCTAAATACCTGAAAATCCTGTCCACTCCAGGTAAACTGGGCTCTGTAAACAACAGTACACTGTCTTAGTAGTAGCAAACAAAAAAATTTAAATGTACACTAATATGCACAAAATAAATTTATGTTGTGAAATCAGTACATAATGGTGCAAGACACATGTTACTTTTATGTTGTCTGTTCATCAGCTTTTAAAATATAAGCTGGCACTGTTTTTATAGTGGCACTTGCATGCCAAGAGGGGTTTCACTGTTAGAAGTAATTTCTCCRAAAAAAGAATTATATCTGCTGCATTTAATGAAATTTAAGCCTTTCTTGTTACTTTATGAGTAAGTTTTATATGTAGGTAAGTTCAGTTGTCCTGTTCTCAGACTGTTCTGGGATCTTTTTATTGTTTGCTTATTCAACACAGACAAGTAAGAATGCTGAGTTATATTCCAGTTCCCTTTTGTAAGCATTGTATTCCTATTGTGTTGCTTGGGCTTACCCAAAAGCAAAGTTGCACAGTTAACATCTTTATTGTAATTTTTCTTCTCAAATGTATTTTCTGGCTTACTAATAAATGCTGGATTCTAGCAGAAAAAAATATTACTAAATATTGCTTACAAATGAAGGTGGGTATTAGATAGATAGGTAACCATTTAAAAACACCATGGTTCCTGGGGAGTTTTCATATTTGCAGTATTCCTCAGAGATATGATTTGTGCATAGTTTAAGCCCTTGTTTCCATACAGGCAGAACAACTTCGACAGCATTATATGAGTAAGTCCAATGCAGAAGTTGCAGAAGCCCATCAAGCCTTACAGCCAGTYCTTCAAACCATTCGGGAACTTCAAAGAAAGGCAGGTACCTCTTAAATGCTTTGTCTCTGACTTTTGTCATTTTTAAAGAATATTATTTTCRTCTGTTCATCCAGAACTGTAGCTGTTTATCTTCTTTCACTTGTTAAAGTTACAAGGTCACTTCAGCATTGCTCTGTTAATTTCACAGGGAACTTTGCTATCTCTGATTCAATGATCTTTTCATCTCCTTCTGAGACAGAGAGAGGGAAGAAACTTTGAGACCACAGTATCTCTGTGTAGCTGTTCTGTGTAGATAGCCTTRGTGAATCTGACTCTACTGAAGGAATATAAAGGTGTGGAGAATGTAAAAAGTTTCTTAGTCATGTGTTTACACATCARCAGAAGATGGGATATTTTTTAATCACACTCTCATCCTCCACTTTTCATGGAATTAGCCTGTCAAAACTGTGTTTGACCATGGCTTAAAGATCAGTATGCACCTCTGCTGCAATGAGTAGATTGGTTTTCTTTTGAATGTCCAAGGATAAATCTATTGTTTTGCATACAGATACATTCAGGTTCTCCTTGGTGGTTGGATGTCATCCAGACAGCAATACAGTACGCCATYGATGAGGAGCTTGTTCAGCGTGTGCAGAACGAAATAACCTGCAACTACAAACAGCAGACAAGTAAACTCTCCATGGCAGAGAAGTAAGRGAATAACTGAAATAGGCTCTTAAATGCAGTTAAATCTGCTCAGGTCTTCTTACTAGGTTGTGCTAGCAATTAGATAGCAGACATTRTTGCTTCAGAGCATCTGGACTGCAATTAGGTTTCAAAAYGAGTCCCTGGAAAAGTGCAACTAGATAGAAGACTTGGAAAGAAAAGCAGGAAAATTACTGTTTTCTCTTAGATAAGTGTTCTTTGAAATGTTCTTCTGTATTATCTACTGTGGTTTTACAGTCTTCTATACTTCTGAAACTGCTGAGTAAGAAGAATTCAAAGTTTATTACATTAAAATTGAGTAACCTGTAAAAGAAATTGGCTTGCTTAAATGGAAAGTAGACAGACAATATCAAAAAATCTTTAAGTAACACCATAAAATAGCATCACTGTTTTTCTGAGCAAAGAATTGGAGGTTGGTTTCATGTTCAAGACAACAGTATACCACTTCTTCTTAGATTCAATTACAGAGTAATGACTTCAGAAGGGACATTCAGAGGTCACTTAAATCAACCCCCATCTTAAGATCCAGACCCATGCTCATTCAATCCAGTCAAGTTGCACAGGGATTTCACCTGTTAAGTATCTCCAAGGATGGAGATTCAGTAGTCTCTATGTGAAGTCTGTTCCAGTATTTGGCCCACTTGGTGGAAAAAAAAGACATTAAAATTCTTTTACCTATTTAATATTTCCTGTGTTGCATCTTGTATACATTGTCTTATGTTCTTTTGCCAGGTGCCTTTGACAAAAGCCAGACTCAGTCTTCTCTGTACCTTCCAGTTAGATAAATATAGAAAGTAATAATGTCTCCCCTATATTTTAGGATCAAATAGACCCTTTTCTCCTAACCCCCTCTTGTACAGCCTAAGTTCATCACAGAAAAGGGAGACATAGGAAAGACAGTGCTCTGATAGTTTAACTTCAGGCAATTTTCTCAGATACATTAACTTATGCTCTTCAATGCCGTCTTTTTGAATCATGTTCTAGTCAACTACATTTTTATAATATTTATGATATATAAAAATATATATATAAGTGTATATACATCTGTGTGCAAGTTTATAAAACGTGTATAAATTTAAATACTTAGGATACATGCATATTTTAATTCCATATGTAAGGATGTAACCTCCACTCTGACTACTCTGACATCATGATTCCAAAAGGTTGACATTTCTTCTTGATGGAAGTAAATGTGTCTTTTATTTTCAGTACTTAACATAATTCTGTTGAATAATCTAAATAAAGCAACAAAATTTAACCTCTTTTTTCTTTGGCACAAGAGGCAACAGGCACAAACTCAAACACAAGGTGTTCCCTCTGGAAATTAGGGAATGCTTTTTTACTTTGAGTGACTAAGCACTGGAACAGGTAGCCCAGAGAGGTTGTGGGGTCTCCATCCTTGAGATACTCAAAATTTGTTTGGGCATGGTCCTGGGCAACCAGCTCTAGGTGACCSTGCTTGAGGAGAGCATTTGAACAAGACAACACCCCAAGGSCCCTTCCAACCTCAACAAGTCTGGATATGTATGTTTTGTGGTTATTTGAGAATGATAACATTGCATTCTGGTAAAAATAAATACGAGGAAAGGATTGTTTGCATGTYCATGCAAAACTTTTATGCCTGTGCATCCATCTGTATGTTAGCTTGTGTCACACTGATTTATTTTTATTTCCTTGATTGGAATTAGGTATTTAGAAAGTATCTTCTTGAATTRCTGCTTAGAGATTATGTAACTTTGGAAAAACTATCTGTGACTAAACTTTCTTTTGTAACACAGGGATAAAACTTACTTCCTTTCCAATTTATTTTAGCATATGAGATAGAACTTAAAAAACAGTGTCTTATCAAGTGCTACTGGTCAGTGGTGGAAACAACAACTACTCTTAATTGAGTACTGGATATGATTAATCCATGGTATAGTGAGGGAGATTTTTATAAAGAGATTTTTATATTTTTATAAAGAGATTTTTATATTTGGCAACTGATGACATTAACAGCAGACTTGTGGTTGCAATTCAGATTTATGTTCAGACTACCTGGTTAGGCAAACTTTTTCTATGTTTTTAAAATGTATTTCACTGAAGTAAGTCACATTGAATGCCAAGTTTTAGTAGTGTTAAACCTGGGCTTTGCTCTCTGCAATACACAAAATGGATGTTTTGTATCCAGCTTTCTSTATGGTGTAGAACCAGAGTCTTGTACATCAGTGTCAGACCTTGTARGATTGATGCACTTTATTTCTGCAAGAGACTTCTGCTCTCAGGAAAAACACAATGTGGGAAGTGCTTAACTTGTGTTCRTGTTTGTGTCCATTACCACAACACCCCTCCAATCACAAAAGACAGCTAGGTTTTARGAAAATAGTTTACAGTTATGTTCATTTAATAAATTTCACTTGGAAAGCTAACTTGCTGAATGCAGTATATTTTTGTGATGGGTGCATGTGTCTGCTGTGAATTGCACAGGTGCATTGAAAATCATTTTGTTGGCCAGCAGACACAGGTAAGACTGTAAGTATGTGCAGTGGTTTACCTTTAGTAGATCTGCATTATGGACCAGAATAGTGCAGGTTGGCATTCACTGTTAGTATTTGGCCACAGCTTTCAAGTCTTRGAAAGAGTCTTTCTGTTCTAAAACTACCAGGCATCAGCTCTGGGGATACACTGAAGTGACTTCTGACAGTGTTGCATGTAATAGTAATAAGTATTTGCTTGTGGTACCAACTTTGTATGTTGTCCTAGATTGCTATTTCGGTACTTCTCTTCTACTTTGAACTACTGAATCAAGTTTGGATTTGGTGTCTTRGTGTACAGTAATTTCCCTTTTTCTTTAAATCAGATTCCGTGACTGCAGAGGCCTGCAATACCTGCTCACAACRCAGCTGGATGAACTGAAGAAGTTCCAGAAGATTGTAAGAGAAGCAGTGAAAAACTTAGAAGGGCCTCCTTCTAAGCAGGTTATYGAGGCTGCCACTATCTGCCATTTGCGGCCTGTTAGACTGCCACTTAACAAGTAGGTCTTGAAAACAGAAAATATACCTTAGATGTATATTATTAAATTTTCCTTTATTTGAAATAACATACTAAAGTCTTTATTATGTGCTCAGGAGCTGTATGCACACAGATATCACAAATCCATTTGTTAGAATCATGACTTTTGGTTTTATTTTTACAAAATCCTCTAGTGTCAGCTATGTTAGTGTACATATGACTGTTATTTTGTTCTTTTTTAAGAATTTTGTGTGGTTTTATACGTTGGAATAAGGGCTTATAATMATTTGGTTTCTGATGAATTTCTGAGTGCATCTGTTTTCAATTTTCTGTATTGCAGCTGTGTCTTTTGTAAGGCTGATGAGTTGTTCACAGAATATGAGTCAAAGCTCTTTATGCATAGGTAAGTTCATAGCTTTATGAATTTCTCACTGTTAGAAAAAGTGGATTGCTTTATGTTTTCTGAAATAAGTTTATGACCAAATGATATAAATTTCTTGCTGCTGGCTTCTATAGCAGTTCTGTTAGGTTTCATTTTCTATGTCATTTCATTTCATTTCAAATTTCATTTGAAGAAATGGTGTCCAAGGAATGAATACATGCCACTTTCTCTCAAGCCACTTTAATATGGCCATACATTGGAAATGAAGTGGTGGCATGTTCAGGAAGCATGTGTATAAATACAAGTATGCTAATTTAACACRTGTTCCTATTTGTGCAAATATTTATTTGCAGTTCAGCTGCAAGTGGTGTAATACCACCCTCATTCRTTGTTACAATTAGAGATTTCAGAATGAAGCTGAAAGAAGGGTGACACCAGCACGGGGTGTCAGAGAAATATGCATAGTGGGCAGTACTGAGAGAYGCAGATTGCAGCTCTCTCCATGCTTTCTCTTGGACTTCTCTCTCATATCCCTCACGATGTCAAAATTGGATTGAAAAGTTTGAGGTTACTAACAAAACATTTTGAGAAGTGTTTACCAGTGGGAGTTCTGTTGCCTCATGACTACTGGAATCAGGAAGAATTGATGTATTTCTAAACTTTCTTTATTTGTTGTGGAGAGAACTGGGAAGCYATACTGTTCTTTCACAGTGCAATATGCAACAACTTTTGCATCAGTTTAACTGCAATTCTTGCTTATGTAAAAAGCCATAATTGAAATTTTTTTAATGAATGTGATATTAATAACTACTGAAAGATGATTTAGATGTGTATGCCTTTCCAAAAGCTGTTGATGATTTTGAGCTGACAAAATGGCCTGAGGATTGGTACCGAGGTTACTGTATTCAAAGCAAGCTTTAGATAGGTAATAAAACAGCTGTTTATATTTGCTTGGTTTGCATTATCCTTTAATCATACATAAGAGGACTGAAATAGATGATGAATAAGTACAGATGGATGTGGAAGTAGAAAACCAGTGCTTAGTGCTGTGTTTGRTTTGTTTTGAAGTGTTAAAGGCCAAATGGCAATATTTGAGGAGATGATAGAAGACCAAGAAGGGCTTGTTGATGACCGTTTGCCCACCACAAGCAGAGGGCTCTGGGCGACCAGTGAAACTGAGCGTGCCTTGAAAGCTCTTCTCTCCTTTGCCAAAGCTCACCGAATGGATGCTAGGCTCACCGAAGAAGGGAGCGTCTTCCTGGAACTCTTTGAAGCATGGAAAAAGGAATATAAGGTACAGTAAATTACATGGTGATCAAATAGTTGTGTGGTCCATTTAATTTGCTATAAACAAATTGCAGCTGAATATTAGCACATCTAAGTCATATTCCTGAAATTTAGCTTTGCCTACACCAGCYTTTTCCACAGTGCTTATTACAGGATTTGATTTCAAATGATTTATATATGGTTTAAGAGTTTATAAAAGCTATACTGGCTACTAATCAAATTACTAAGCAATGTAATTGCATCTATTAAGAAAGTATAAAGATATAATTAAATGTGTTCATCTGTTTCCTTGAATCAGAATGTAGCAAGACTCAACAAATCCAACACTGGTCCATTCTGTAATTCAGTTTACCTTCAGTCTTGTGAAGGAGGAACAGTTTTTTCATGTGCCTTTATGTTAGGAAACAAAAGATGGGACTAATACTCCAATGAGAAAGAAGACAGTGTTACGATTCTGTCTGTTGTGACTTAGAAAAACTGATTCAGTAGTCTATATTACTCTAATATACACTGAATTACAAGGATGATACTCTGTGAAACAACCCTTTTTTTATTTAGCAGGTTTTGTTTTGTTGTTTTTTTGTTGTTTTTTTTTTTGTTTTGTTTTGCAATGCATTTTGTTTCTGAATTTTTAGTTGCATTGATTACTGTAATACTAGTAGTTGTTGAAGAAATGAGAGGACAGCTATTTATAGTTGTTTATACAGAAAGGCTGGAAAAGGGAGCAGGCAAAATGATGTCTACACTGCTTGTTTTCCTTTATAATTATTTGTTGTTGTGGCTGAATGCTGTAAAGAAATATTATCTCTTCTTCCAAAAAGATCCTTACATTTTATTTTACATTGTATGGCCAAATCATGTAAGTGTAACTCAGTTCAGTTCTGCTGTTCATTTGTTTGGGGTTTTGTTACAGTTACTTCATGAGTACTGGATGGTCCTTAGGGATCACGTGTCTGCTATTGATGAGCTGGCAATGGCGACAGAAAGGCTGCGAGTGCGTCACCCTGATGAGCCTAAACCAAATCCACCAGTGCTCCACATTATAGACCCACATGAGGTACAGTRCTGGGCAGGAAAGAAGGGTTTCACTTGAAGGAACCTACCTCCTACTAAAATAAAATCTGCATCTGTATCTATGTATAATATCTATAATATGTCTCTGTTTTCATTTCAGACAGGTGGAGTATAGAATTCTTACCTATTTCTACATTAAGTACTTAGGCCATTTTGAGCTTGTAACTGTTACCTTGATATATTTTTGTTTGCCTTCCGACAGAGTGGCATGTTTACAAAAGACTGCTCCCCTTTCAGCAGCAGCAACTTCYTCCTTTCTCTACAATTGCCCAGTTTTCCAAGCTAGTGGAAAATTTGGTTGACCTGATTCCTTGTTGATACTTTCCACAAACACCTATATAAAAGAGAAGTGAGCACCTCAAAGAATAATCTTTTTTTCAGTATTTTGAAATTTCTGAGTTACCCCTGACTTGGTTTATGATGTAGAGATAATACTGGGTTGATTTAACCTCTTAATTTTTTTTTTGTTTGCACCGATGGAAGTATATTTTCTGTAGACACATTTTGTACTTTTCTCTGTGAGACTGAGCTAGATAAAAGTGCTTCTTTCTATAAGTAAATAAATTTAATCTCTGTATTAAAGCACTTTTTTTAAAAGGAGCACTTTGYTTAACAAATGCCTAATAAAGTCTCAAGATTTATGCATGTATATACACCCATAGAAGAAACACCCTTACTTTGGCCTACATCCTTCAGGTGCCTGTCTCTTCTGCAGTATTACACTTCTCCACTATAAGCTGTAATTAATCTAAAAGAAGTCAGCTTGATGTTTCTGTCTTTGTATAGTTTCAATCAAAAGTGGAAATTTCTAAGAAATATAAAGAAAATAATTGACTGTTACACATTGTTTTTGGAACCAGCAGTTGATTCTAGTATATATATATATACACAATTGTAGGAAAATAGTTGAGAAATTGAATGAAGTTCAAAAGAAACTCCTAAAAATTTAGGTTATTTTAATTTWATTTTGTTTCTGTGAAGAACCAATAATGTAAATAAAACAATAAAAAGCAATTTTGYGTACCTTCTGCATSTCAGCCCATTCACAGTGCTGTGTTYATACTGRGTACAGGAAAGGAATAGATAACCAATTCTTCTTGGGGAGMAGCACATCTTAAATTTCCAGCATGAGCTGGTTTTCCATCTGTTGCCAGTAAATTACTCAGCTGAATTTCACAAAAAAAATATTAGGCTTTATTGTAAAACTTAAATTTTTTTTTCATTTTAACACACATTTAATGTTTTCATAGGTAGAGCAAAATCGAGTGAAACTTCTGAATGACAAGGCAGTTGCCAAATCACAGCTTCAAAAGAAATTAGGACAACTTCTGTACCTCACTAATYTGGAGAAAGTAAGATTAATAATTCCTTGGTCTTTACCTAAGTGATGTACTCTATTTGCCTGTGGAAGGGAAGAAACCTACCTTGTTTTTTTTAACTTTTATCTTAAAGAAATCTTATTTTCTGTGAAGATTCATTACATTTTGAAATTCTGTGTGCTGTTCTTTGTATTAMTGTGTGCTCATAAAATTATTTATTGTGTTATATATTTTAGTTACTTGCTTAATTACATGGTTATTAAACTATGAACTAGTTTTAATGCTTAAAGTTTTCCTTAAAACTAACTGGGCCATGTTTAGTAGAAGCCTTA
>CADDXX010000422.1:223514-268694 GCA_902810485.1 Alauda arvensis | reverse complement strand
TAAAAAAAAAAAAAAAAAACAAAAAACAAACCAAAACAGACAACCACCATGTATTATGTTATTTTAATCATAGTGTTTGAGTAAGTGCCTTTATGTTCAAGTATGCATAGTCAAGCAAAATTTAAGTGTTCTTGCAACAGTGTGAAGCTGATAGAAAATATGTGGAGTTTCTTGTTTGAAGCTTGTATTTTACCAGGATTTTTCAGAGCTGTTATAGAGCTGCAGATACCATCTGAAATACTGCAGAATGAAAAGTGCTCCTTTTGCTTACCATAAGTTACATATTTTTTAACTTCTCAAGATGGACTTGAGCACATTAATATGTTTTTAACTTTCTCACACAGTGTTTTGGTTTGATTTGGTTTCTTTTGAGGGCTTAATTATTCATTTTTATAGAAGCTTGTTTTAAATATAGAATAACAATAAACAAAGCTTTTTTTTTTTCCTTCTAATTTATAGTCTCAGGATAAAACTACTGGAGGAGTTAACCCAGAACCGTGTCCTATCTGTGCACGTCAGCTGGGAAGACAGGTAAGGTACTTACTCTGCAGGTTTTAGTTTTAGAACATCTTCAACCATAGCTGAGCCAGTTGTGTGTCAAATTTTCAAGATCTGTTTTTAAATGAATGCTGTAATGAAACAGGGCAAATGAACTGTTTCTTGTAATGTACCAACCAGCCTCACCCCTGAAATAATGTTTCTTTTAACTTCTGCCATCAGTGCTTAAGTGTTCCAAATACATGTGTTCATGATTGTTTTATAACTCTGAAGTGATACTTTTGGCAGAAAGATTTCCCATGTATAAGCTGGCAGAAAGAAGAAATAGGTAAACTTCTATTGTCTACTGTTGTATTTTACTGTAATTGTTCTTACTGTGATGGTATTTTTTTCTTCTAAAGAAAAGGATATTACATATGCAAACATTAGCAAAATCCAATAGAATAAATACTGGCAATGTGGATTTCTTTCCCCACCACTTCCCTGCTGAACTGCAGGAGTGGAAATGCAAGTGAGACTTAACCTATATCATAAAGTACAAAGCCATAGTTAAAACTTGACTTACCATGCATTAGGGAAAAACATGAAAGGACTCCTGTATGGTCAAACTAAATTGTCTCTTTCTTTTAGGGCAGCTATTTTAAGGGGATTTAGCTTCTCTTTGCATTATAGACATGTGTAAGCATGAACTGCTGTCCTGCCATGTTTCCAAAATSCCCCCTGTGCTCTTCTTCCAAGTGTAATACAGGTTTTTACAGGGAACAGCTGTTAAGTCCTGTTAACTGCCATTATTCTTTATCTCAGAGCTGGAGGAGCTCACTGAAAGAGAAAATAATCTCTTAACTTTCTTTATCTTTTCTTAACAGCAAGACTGCTGCTTTAGATGATAGCAGCTTTGATGTTGCAAAGAACTTTSTAAATACTTTGCATCCTGTTTTTGCACAATTGAAAAAACCTTACAAAGCCTAAAAGACCTTCTGCTTGATAATCAGTGGTTCAGTCAATTCCTTTGCTACTTGGTCCCATAAAAACTTATAGTTTTTCCTCTTGGAATGACCTAAAGAACAGACTAGTACAGCTAAGATATTATTTTGAATTTCAAAACTACTGGTCTAGTATGAATGCACACATAAAGAATTTTATGGAAGGCAAATAAAAACAGTTTTGTAATTTTTAAACAATTAYGTAAATACTTAACCTGTGTTTACATATAAGGCATTAAGAATCATCTTTCATAGAAATGGAAGATTTTAATGTCTTTCCTGAAGTTCAAAACTGAGAAAATTGAATGAACAAAAAACAATTAACAATAAATGCAGAGATTTCCTCTAGATCATTAATGTCTCTGTGCTGGAAAACTTTGAAATTCAGGCATTTCAGCAGCTGGAGTGCAACAATTGTGAAATTCTTTTTTAGTATGGTGAGTATAATGACGATAATGTAATTTCTCTATGAAAACGTAATCTGTCATAGATTAGTGTGCTGTTTTTCCTTTTGCACTGGTCCAGAAATGAAACTGTGTTGTGTTTGGGTGTTTTTGTTTCCTGCACAGTGGGCAGTGCTGACGTGTGGGCACTGTTTTTGTAATGAGTGCATAGCAATCATCATCCAGCAGTACAGCGTTGGCACCCGCCGGAGCTCCATTAAATGTGCCATTTGCAGGCAGACAACTTCCCATAAAGAAATATCTTACGTCTTCACTGCAGAAGCTGCAAATCAGGAGGATGATATTCCTGTAAAGGTGAGTTGTTTGCMGGAGTTCTGTGGCCCAAACTTTCAGCAGTGCATGTTTGTTGTGTTTTGTAGCATACTGCATTTGGGCAGACAAGTACTATATAGTTGTATAAATAGTTTGTCCTAATGACAAAACCTCTAGACACAAAGGTGTAGKAATTCAGTCCTGATTACATTGTTGTATCTGCTTTTTTTTACTATTGGGGGCTTTTCACTGGATTGAAGAGACAGCATCTCCATGAGTCTTTAGCAATACTGACATGTATAGTGTTTATCTGCATGTTTGCTCTGCCTGAATGTCTAGTAGAATGTTGTGGAAACAAAAAGTTTGTGTCTATTGCAGTTGTGGAAAAAATAGAGGATTCTGGGCTAAAATGCAAAGGTAAAATACATTGATAATACTTTGGTTTACATGATACTGCTGTCTTTCATTAAAATATGATTGTAATACAGCTGGACATAACTGGTAATAATTTTAATCTGATTAGTATAGTCAAAAATATTAACTAGTTGTGCTGACAGACTTCTATGATATCTGTGCAAGTCTCCTTGAACCTTGCGCAATTTTTAGGTTTGCTTCCCTGTATTGAGGACAATGCTACCACAATCACACTAGTTGTTTCAATCTCCCTGGACAAAGGGAATTCCATTTTATGAGCAGATGATTCCTAACTCAAATTATTCAAGTAGTTGACAGTATGTGGCACCAGGGGGAGTAAATGGGCTGTATTTTTCAAGTGCTACTTCTTAGAATATCACTTCATRCAGGGCTTTTTACATATTAATTCCATATACAGTTTAGAGATATCACCTTGTTTCTAACAAAATTTCAGGTATGTTTCATAAATTACATTAAAAATAACTAGAATAACCAAATTTCATAAATAAGGCACTGAAAGAACATCTGCTGTCCTGTGTGAAGAGTTGTAGTGTTTTCTTGAAATATTTCTGCATCAAAAATTTTGAACAAAGCAAAAATAAAGCAAAAAYGTGAATTCTGTGTGAATTTTCTTGAGCAAAGCTCATTCTTTGTTCATGAAAAATTAAAAATTTACACTGTAGCTTTACTGTAGYTATTCTCTAAACAAGCAACTTTGTTAAAAATGTCTACCTCATAGTCCTTTAAAGGACAGTTAACAAAGAATAACAAACTTACTATGGTTTCTATAGAATACTGAGGTTAAGATCAGTGTCTTTCGGGATAGATATGAAAATTGTGTGATTTATTCAGTGTTTTATATTTTAATCCGATCTTTGTCAATCCTTCCAGTCTCTTAAAGTATTCACTACCTCTCTTTCTTTCTATCTTACTCTTTGTTGTACCGACACTAACCATCTTAAGGTAATGCCTTAGATGCAAAAGGACTACTGTAAATGGAAGCATTTTATTCTGAGAGAGAGATTATTGGCATCCCTGCTTGTTTTGGTTCTGTAAAAGCTTCCTGTGTCTGGTCAGTATTATAGTGGGTGTTGCCAGCCTGTCATCTGAGACAAAAGTTGTTTGTTAGAGGGTAGCTTTGTTTCTAATGTTAACTGTTCCATAATTCATTTAAACYAGCCAGTTTCTTTATAAATAATCCTCTGAATATTCAACAAAATGACAGACTCATGGTGTAGGGGTAAGGAGTAGGGTATCATTTTTTAAGACAGACTGAAAAAAAAGCATACTTCTGTCATTTTCATCTCTCCATAGAGAACAAAATGTGTGTGCTGTGAGCCAAAGTTWTAGTCACTTGTAAGTTCAGTAAGTCTAATATTATTTAACATAATGTAGACAAAGGGATGAAAAATGTAACACAGTTGTCTTGTTTAAAAAATAGAGTATTGTGCTGTTCTTTTCTGCACCATAGTTCCCCTTACTGATCTTCTACAAAGTCACCTTTGTGACACCTGARTCACAGGAATCTGAAGGGTGGAAAAATCAACAACAAATCAGTGGGTAAAGCTGCTATCTGTTGTAGCATGGAGAAATAGAACCTATAAGGTCCAAAAAYAGTTTCTGAGGAAAAGACAATTAGAACAGATTATCCAGCATTGTCATCACTGAATCAGAGATGAGTGGTATTGGAAAAGTGCATTAATGAACCTGGAATTATGTAGGATGTCCTAAAGGCTAGTCTGGGATCTCCTAACTAGGTGTTTATGCTGGCAGGCAGCAGCCATAGGCTGCAAATGTCATCCTTTCAGATCAGAACACCTGCCAACATAAGCATTTCTAATTGTCCATCTGACTTTGCAAACAATCAGATGGACAGTCGGTGTCTACCAGGTRCAACAGAAATGACGTGGAAGAAAGCTGGTTAATTCCTATGTCTGGGACATGGCAGAGTTGGAATCACTGTGGAGGACCCTGRGTAATAACATGGCACTGCTTACTGCAGCCTTTGGTAGAACAGTCTGCAGAAAGCYTTTTACATCTTAGCTGCCTGATGTRTGAGTGAGCAAGCAGCCCAGCATTGGTTCCCATCGTGCTGAGACTGCTGACATCCTTCCCAGCCAATTCTGCAAACAGCATGGCTTCAGTAAATTTGATCTGTCATTGTAGTGAGCCAGCATAGTTAATTCAATGTTCAAAAGACAGGTGCAGACAGAAATTAAACAGTATTTGTCCTGCTGAATCTAGCATAGCTTGAAATTGCCATGTGTGTAGGAACTAGTAAGGAAGTAAAGGCTTTAAAAATATATTAGGCAAAATTGCTGTAATACAAAGTACTGGAGGAGATGGAAAAAGAATTGCATCTCCTTGTATCCYCTTGCTCACCTAAGGGGAAAGGGAAGAGTACATCAATCAAAACGGACAAAAAGTAGAATAAAGTATTGGATTCATTAAGCAGAATAGAAAGATGTTTTCATTGCAGCTCACCATCGTTCAAAAATTATATTTACCGTTTTCTTACTGTTTTAAGTATAATTAACAAGCTTCATAGTACTGAACATAAATGTGATGTTGCTGGAATGAGAAACAAAAGCAACATAAATAGCATTCAGGTAGGTTTCTTTCTTGGTCCATTTTCAAGAGGTGTGAAGGTAGGGAAATTTTAATGTGCATTTGAAGGATTCTSTAAAGA
Organism: Alauda arvensis; assembly: GCA_902810485.1. NCBI lineage: Eukaryota > Metazoa > Chordata > Aves > Passeriformes > Alaudidae > Alauda > Alauda arvensis. The sequence continues at coordinate 263,394 of CADDXX010000422.1, read as the reverse complement.
CTGTGCCACAAATTTAAACTGCAGGAGGCCTAATGGGCATGTTTGGTGCCACTGCCCTGCTTGGGCTGTTTTGCCTCATGCAGAACTAGAGGGTGTGTCTGTGCTTCATTCTTCCATGTGCTGCACGTTCTGTTACACACTGCTGATCCTAATGCAGTGTGTTATATGGGTAAAAGTAGCTCAAGTGCTGCTTAACCTGCCCTTCCTCAAGGCTGATAATTTTTAACTTTGTGTAAGATGTGTAAGGGACCTCATATAACACCATTTAGTAAAGCAATGAATGTGTAAGGAGTTTTTTACTATCCTGCTGTACTAATGCACTTCTTTGACTTTTCAAAGGGAAGTCACTCCACCAAGGTGGAAGCTGTGGTCCGAACACTGAAGAGAATTCAATTTAAAGATCCAGGGGCTAAATCCTTAGTTTTCTCAACGGTATTAACCATCATTTTCTGTCTTGTCTTTGCATGTSTGTTTTGAGTTTAAAGCATTCGTAATATTTTCAGGAACTAGTTCAGCTACCAAAATGTTGAATCACTCTGTACAACCACTCAATTGTTTTGAGGATTTGTAGGGCAAGTCCTGTAACTGGAACAAGAATAATGGTCATAATCAGCAGATGTGAAAGCTTGTTTCTTCAAAGGGCAARCACTTAGATTTGTATGGAAGCTGTAGAAATTCTAGATACTTTTAAAYGTGATGTCCACATGTTTGATAAATTGTAGAACTGTTTTTGCAATGGCTACCAATTTCTTTTATTCAAGCTGATCTTTCCAATTACCTGGCTTACTTAGTTTTAGGAAAGATTTGGTCTCTAGCACACAACTTTTTTTAAAAAAATGGCAAATGCCAGCATTTTGAAAAGCTTTTTAATCTACTCTTTTTTAGGGAAGTTAGTTATTATTTTTTAGTTGTCACTGCTGTTTGTAATGTTGAGTTACTTTTACTGTGTTGTGTGGATTTGTTTTGTTTTTTTTTACAGTGGCAAGATGTGTTGGATATCATTTCAAAAGCTTTGTATGACAACAACATGGTTTTTTCTCAGATCAATGGAATTAATAAATTTCAGGTACATAAAGGATCTTTTTCTTAAATTATTTTCAGTGAGGAAATCATAGTTCATAGAAGTTAATCTGATCCTTTTTACTTCATTTCAGTGACTAAAAGAGCAGAAAATGTGTATGGTAGAAGCTTTGGTTCTCTAACTTATTAATTCTAAAAATTATAATCTCAAAAAGTCCTATTTTAAAGCATTTGGAGATAAACAGTACATTCACTTTTGAGAAAGATGCATTGGCATGGAAGTTAAAGATGAGACACACTGATCTGTGTTGCAAGAAGTTTATGCCTTCCTGAGACTGTCATGTATCTGTTCTGGAATGACAGACCTGCAGATTGTCACTCTGGAGCCTGTTTTAGCTCCTATAATTTGTTGAAAATGTAGTCCTGTTCCCACACTCTTCACTGAGGAACTTCTATCACTGCTGTGATGTTTCCCTTTTAGGAAAACCTGTCTGCATTTAAATACGATCCCAACATCAATATTTTGCTGCTGCCTCTTCACACTGGTTCCAATGGACTGAACATCATTGAAGCAACTCACGTTCTGCTGGTGGAGCCCATTCTGAATCCAGCACACGAGCTGCAGGCCATTGGCAGAGTACATCGTATTGGCCAGACAAAGTAAGGCTTGCAATTGTGTTCTGTGGTTTAGCTGTCATCCAGAAGGGATCTGAAAAAACCTTGTTCAGCTGCTGCCCTATTTTATGTGTGCCATTGATGCCTTAGTTTTTCACTTTGGAGTTCTGCTTGCAAAAATGTCCAGAAATGTCTTAGCTTTGCGGGTCTGAGCAATTCATCATTTATGTCATGTATGGCTACATTCAGGAATGGCCTTTCTGAGTTTCCTTGAGGGGCTCTTTCTAACTGGTCATTCTCAGCTCCAAGATCAGGAGCTCCAAAAATTGTTGGGGGCTTTTTGTTTCCTGGTTTCGGGGCTTTTTTTGGTTAGGGTTTTTTTGAGAAAGAAAGTTATAGTACACTCTTGTTAGAACTGGTAAGTTTTTAAATCACAGTTCTACCCTCACTCCTTTTTGAAGACATTAATTAGTTTGCATGTCTCTTGTTTGTTTCAGTGTTGTTGCACTCACATAGGTAGTACTGAACACTTAAAAAAGATTTTGGAAAATTTGTCCTCAACATATGAGATGTATGTGTTTTTCCTAAGGTCTTGGGATTTCAGGAAAAAAAAAATTAAAGCCCAGTACATGAAGAAGAAAAATAGCTGCAGTCAATTCTGGAACTGCAATACTGTAGAATAATAGTGGAGGTTGTGTTCTGGAAATGAAAGCAAAGAGAGAGTAGGATAAACATGTGAAAGAATGTTTATCAACAGGTGGATATTTGTGTGTGTTGGTAAAGATTTTGTATTAGCTGTGAGGGCATAGGAAATATCGATTGCAACAGCCCACACTGCAATTCTGCGTGATGCTGGCACGAAAGGTGTGGCAAAAACCTTGCAATGAAACCACCAAGAATACGCTGTACTTTTTAAGAATTAGGATTTCAGCARGGCTTATTTTTAGAAAGGGCTGTGTTCCAAGTACACTGAGCATTAGTACATGTTCAGTGTCACTGGTGCAACTATCACCAGTTCAGTTCTTGTTTACTTTTCTTTTTTGGAGGTAGACTTTTGCCTGTGAATCTGAARGTATTCCCCCTGCATTCTTCTGTGAAATGTTACCTGCCAAAGTTTCAGCCTAAGATCTGAAAACCGTCTAAGTATTTTCAAGGGTTCTTACCTTGAAAAATGTTTATACTGGGGAGTATGGGGTGCTTTTTCATTTTTATCTTTGGATCTGACTTCTTTCCATTTCACTTTCTGGTGCCTGGCACTTTTTGAATTACTGCTTTCTTTTTTGAAATTTTATTTCAAAATGCATCRTAATGCATCATAAATGCTGACATTTTGGGTTTTATATTTTACCAGTGTTTACTGACTACAGTTACTTACTTCTTTAAAAAATTGTAATATTTTRCTGTCTTCAAAAATAATATTATTAAAACTCTGGGTATTAGGCTTAATTATCCATCATGTTGAGCTCTTGTCTCTTGGAATAATTTGTGACAATGAAGTATGAACATTGTGTATAACCAGTGGGCAAAACTCCTTTTTCTTTAGGCTCTGGAGGAATGTTTCTAGTAAGGACACAGAAAGCAGAACTTTGCCCAGTATCTACATTAGGATTTTAGCTAATAGAGCTTACATTCATTTAGTGTGTGATCAATAWAGAGAATGTGTGTTTACAGGGAAGCACTAGGCACTCTGAAATGTCAATGGAATTTGCTAATCACTTGTAACATTTATTTCTTAAGAACCAGAGGCATATTTTCAGCACTTTTAATAGAACTAGTATGAGMCAAAAACATGGTTATAAACTTTGGTACCAGCTGTACAACTTCTGCTCACTTATGGTGGTGTTTCCTTTTTTTTTAAACACATTCAGATCTACGATTGTTCATAGGTTCCTGATAAAAGCAACAATAGAAGAGAGAATGCAGACTATGCTGAAAACTGTAGATAGAAGGTATGTGTTGAATTTTTTTAAAATGTCATCATTGCACTGAAAATGAAAAGGTGGTTCTCCACCATACTTTGATTATGGTTAGAAATGTACATCTTATACATAAACTGTTCAGCTGTTTTTCAAACTGTTTTGATTGGCAAAACAGTTTGAAGGCTTCAAAAGTTTTAACCTGGTTCCAGTAACTTGCAGCTTAAGGTATTTTAATTCTCTGGAAAATATTGTGGTTATATTTTGTGTATGTTATTTCATAAAAGCCCACGTAATAAATTACGTATTATGATATGATTTATCTTTTCAGTTTACCTATTTCCATTGGTATAATAACATTGTAATTGATGGAGTAGTACTAAGCCTGCYACTAGGGCAACAGGGTCTGTTATAAACTCTAAAACAGGACATGGGTTCTTTCTTTTGCTATTTTTGTAATCCTACAAACCTCGTCCAGTGGTGCTGTGTCACATTCCTTGGTTTCACAGTCCATGCAAGGATTGCCCAGATGCTRAGTCATACATCAGGCTGGTGTGCAGACACAGAAAGCAGGTCTCACTCKGATTTATCTTTCCAAAATCTATAAGCAGTGATGTGTTGGAGTGGGACCAGAAATGCTATTTACATTCCTTATGCAGACAGTGTAARAGGTTTGTACCTTTTAACTAGATGGTATACACATGGCAAATCKAGGCGGAGGCCTTGGTTTAAGGAAATTTTGCCTGTTACAGATTATTAAACTAAAAATTACATGCACATCTTTGGCTCTAGCTATGAAAGATTTCATTTTTAGGTCTWGAAGACTGATTTATTCTCCTTATCTGTGAAGTAGCACTACTTCTGCACATAACATTTGGATAAATACACAGTGGTTGAATGATCCCATAATGGCTAATGGTTTGAAAGTARTATTAAACCTCATGCTTGGAAGCTGAAGCAAATCCCTGAAATGTTAACAGGTCAAAGCAGATTATCCCATCTTCTGCTGCCTTTGCAGTGTTTGGTGTTTACCACAGTTGGGGTCAGTAGATTGACTTTYTTTAGTAGAATGTGCAGGAGCAGTAGCTGATGAGTGGATGTGTTTTCCCAGACAGAAGGTGTGTTTCCCTGCTGAGCTTCAAAGCTGAGCAGGTATTGACTCATGAACTGTGTGCTCTGCCTTCAGTGCACACAGCTTGTTACTTACACTGATTCTTTCTCTGATGCCCATGTGCATTTTTTTCCCACAGCCACACAAGCTCTTCCATGAAACAGTCAGARGCCTCAGTGTTGACAGTGGCAGATTTGGCTGAACTTTTTACAGAGGAAACKGAAGAACTTGAGTAAAATCATTGGTCTGACCTAATAAATTGGAAAGTACCTGACCCAGTAAGCATCAGGATAAAATCCACTTGAGCTTCATTCCTGTAGTCATCATCCAACATTTGTCTGTAAGAGAGCAATTGAGAAGTCTTAATTTTTACTGATTTATTGTTTGGTGACGTTCATAGCAGCACACACTTCTGATGGCACTGGATAAAAGTTGCACTTTGCACATTATACAAAACAYGGATTTTTTTTCCCAAAGAGCATTTGAGCTGGATGCTAAAACTGAGATCTTGGACCCTTGGTTGAGAGGATGTTTACCATCAGGCTTGATTGGCTAGTAGCTCRGTCTGAGAGCAAAACTATGTGGGTGGTTGGGTGGGAAAGGGAAGCAGAAAAATCTAATTTTTTTTATTGTAAAAAGAGTTGTTAGAAAGAATGACTGTAAATTAATATTCTTTTAGAAAGGGCTTGTTAGATTTAATGCAGAGTTATGAAATGTCTTATTGTTAACACTTCAGATTACAAATGTTTACTAATAGTTTGGATATTTGTATTAGGCTTTTAGATATTCATAAAGAGTTTTGACAGTTCAATATTTCATTGTTAATGCTTACAGCAAAAAGATGATAATTAAATTATGCTTTTTGTATGTGTGTTGGTCTGGTGATCAGTTAAATATTTGAACTTGCTGTACATGTTTTCACTTGAAGCTGTGACTAAGTTAGCGCTCTGTTTGAAAAAAAACAAGAAAAGTATTTGCTACAGAATTTTCAAAAACTAATTGGTTACTCTGCTAATCACTTCSTAATTATTTGGTGTTTCTGTGCTTTGTCTCAACCTGATCTATTTGTCTAGTTCTTCCCCTTAAAGATGCAGCAATCTAAATATACAAAATACATGAAATTATGGTAGGCACACTTGTTATTAGGTGCCTGGTCTAAGTTACAAAAAGTGTGGAGAGAAATGGAACTTTTGTGAAGCTTCATCTTTAGATATGCAAGAACACTCTACCCCATCTTTGTTGACAACAGATAGTTTGGCAAAGAAATCTAGGCTAACTTTCAGACTGCTGAAGGCAGGCATGATAAATTTTAAGTCATTTGGCATTGATTATAGATGTGCATTTACAGGACATTGATTTCCAAAGGTATTACAGAAACAARCTCAGGTGTGCAGTTGGTGTCAAACACAATTTTGTGTTTAGCAAATGGGCAGATGAGTCTGCATAAGCAACAGGCTACTTCCCTCAGTTTGCAGCTAGAGAAATGGAATAGATAGTAGAGTCTTGTCTAGATAAGAATGATCAAGCAGTGACACAGAAGCTGTGACATCTCCAATCCTTGAACATACTGGGAACTCAAATAACCCTAAGCAACCTGATCCACCTTCGAAGTTGGTCCTGCTGTGTGTGATGTGTTGGACCAGATGACCTCCATGGATCCCTTCCAGCCTAAATTATTTTACAGTGTACTGGAGATCATGCTGTACAGACACTCCAGGAACTCTGAGGGCAGCTCTATAAAAACATTCCAATTTCCTCATCAGCTTCAGATAATTTTGGTATTGTATGACACAATGTGACTGCACAAGAAGCTGCTGTTCACTCTGAGAAATGACAGATCTGTGCTAAAAACTGTGGAAGGCACATGGTGTTTACATTCATAGCTCCCATTTTAATTACTAGATGTGGGAAGAACAGTTGTCAATGGATGCGAAGACAAAAAGGCAAACTGAAAAATGTCAGCTATGAGAGGTTTCCCAAGCTCTTCATGTTTTTGGCTTGATGCCTTTTTTGGGCTTACCTAGAAAAAAAGGCCAGACAAAGTTAAAAGGATAAAAGTGGATATATTTAATGAAGGGCCTTCACATACATCAAGGGCAAATGAAGCCTCCCCCAGGGGCTACACCCAAAATGGACGATGGTCATGAGTTTTCCAGATTTAAGTTCGGTCTGTTTGCAAATCAGGGGTTAATCCTCCAATCACAGCTTCAGGCATGGAGTCATATTCCCCCAGTTTGCTCCCCCTCAATTCAGATTTCTTTACACTTTTTGGGGCCTGAGGCTGTTGAGTTTTAGGCCTAGAGGAATTGTTTTATCCGACCAAAATGTGAAGACAGTATTWAACACTTTATAAGGATTTTAGAGTTATGCACTAATACAGTACAGGATTTAAAAAATATAAAGGCTAAAATCTTAAGGCATCAGGCTTATTTATATAAACATGATGGTTTCATTGTTTATTTAAAAATATGTGGCTTTTGAATTCCTAACCAAAAGCTTCTTATCAAGCACTGCATGAGTCTTTAGTCCTGGCTTACCTTGTTTTATACTCATATAACAGCATAGAATGCTAAAAAATCTGGTTCTAGGTGCTTCCCTGACTGCTCTGGAGCTCTGGAAGTATTGCATTATAATGTGGCCATGAGTWGTGTTAAAGCACCTCTTGAAGTTGGAGGGTTGAACCATTGGAGTATATAGCCAGTGTCAGTAGTAAAATTAATTCTTCAAGTGTTACATAATACCAAAGACCAAATTTAATGCTTTTTTCTATTCTTAGCAATATTTCGTATCTTTGACAAAGGTTTYTCTTTTAGACATCTTAAGAGACTTCTCATGAATTCTTTTTAATCTTTTTTTTCCTGCTGAGGGTGTCGCTTGTACACCTGCAGTCCTTTTCTCTTATCAAAGCACAATAAGCTTGTTTTCATGGTGCTCTCATGGTTTTGTTCTCTGTCAAAACACTTGAAAGACAGTATCAYAGCTGAGAACAAAGTCTGCCCTATCCTAACACTTCTAGTATACTCAKAGAAATGGGRTTTTCCACACAAAACAGAAACCTATAAATACGGACTGCAGTGTTTGCATGACATTTGTGTGGACATACCAGAGTCATGTACCAGATTCTCATATGTTCTCCTGCTAAAACTTAAAGATGTGATCCAAGTTAACAGTATTACTTATCCAGTGAAGTCAGTCCCCCTTGAAAAACAAGGCTTCAGCTGTTTCCAAAGACCTCAGTGCTGACTTCTAATCTCTTTCATTTCCATGACAAAGAATGTTAAGAGTTTTTTGATTGTAGTTAGTGAGGATTTTTGTTTTCTCACTGTATATAAAGTTCAATRCCTTGTAGAAGAGAGCTGTCATTTTGCTGYCTGSAAAAGCTTGATGCAAATAGTGAAYTTCCTTGAACCACACAATATGATYATCTTGGAARTTGAGGGTTAAACTTCTGGCGTTAAATTGAGCTCTGTGAATGGCACTGTGGTTCTTTAAGAGAGTTTGTAAATTAAGATTCCCCCTTGCTCTCTAAATCAGCCTGTGCCAGGAATAGGTTTACATCTTAACCTGTGAAGTGACTTTTTAACATACTAATGAAAGTTCAGGATATACTACAATTTTCATGCAGGTCAGGTACCACAGAAGAGTGTTTACCTCAGTCTTCTCTTGCATATTCAAGTTTCAGTAAGGGCTGGACAGAGTTGATGATGCTTTTTGTGAGATGGGCCTTCCAAACCAAATACTTCTGCCAATGTGTGCAGAAGTATTAGGGTTTTATCTGTGCGTGGGATCCTACAGAGGTAAAAAATAGTTGTGTCTGGTTAAACTCATAATTAGACATAAATCCTCSTGTAAAATTCTGTCTGGACTAGTAGCTGGGAACCAACTAACAGCTCTCTACCACTGGCTCTTCTGACACAAACAGTGCTGTCCTCTTTGCATCCATTTTTGCAGTCCTTATGACCACATTGCCTCTTTCAGGAGTCACAGAATYATTTGTTCAGTTAAAACTGTGCTTCATTTGATTTGGAGGGAAAAAGGTCTGTATTGGACAATCTTGCATCGACCAGTGTAAGAAAAAATTAACCTTGAAATTTATTGCTCTCCCAAGGTAAGCAATTAGATGAGTTTCTAAGGAAAACCTAGAAATCTAGGAGTTTGTCTAGCTGTAAATAAAGCCTGTTTCTGAAGCTTACTCTAAAGACTTACTGCTTAAAATCTGTATGCTRTGCTTTCCTCTGGACTTAAAGGCAAGTTACAAAGCCACTGGGCCTGTGCTTTTTTTCTTCCTTTTTTGGTTGCCTGAAACAAGTGAGATCTTCACAAGATTATATGCTATAAATGTAGATTAAATTGATTTCATAATGGAGAAAAAAATAAGGTGCAAGGCATCTGTTTCTCCYTCTGCCTGTGTTTTTCTCTTTTTCTGTGTTGGTCATCTCATCCCACCCTCCACCCACCCCCATCTTGCTCAGTTTGTTACAAAGAATGTTTGTGTTTGGTCAGTGGAAGTAGAGTAAAAGAGTTGTAATCTATAAATGGCTAGAGTAAAACCAGCCTTCTGTATCACAAGAAAACTATCTGAGGTAAAGAGAATTGTAGCCTGGTATAAATTATTTTTCTTACTGATAATCTTTTCATTTACTCCTATTCTTCACCACTGTAGAATCAGATACTGAATTTCAGTCTGTTAACTTTTATATATCTGGTTTTATATTGTACAGCTGACACACAAAAATCCAGAAATSTACTTAATGAGTAAGCAGTGAGGCTTACAAATTTTTATTTGCCAGGTCTATAGTTTTGGAATTCATAAAGTGCACCTGAACCACTGTCACAAATCACAGTGTGTCCACTGATTCTCTTCTGTACAGAAGGAGGAAAGAATAGGTAACTACTGATTCATGGTAATATTGGATTCAAGTCCCAGGTAGGCACTCTGTATTCTACAGTCATACACTGCAAAGAGGACAGGTAGTTGAAATTGTAGCTTTCAAATATTAAGGAATTAAGTCATCTGACATAAATGACACTGGGTTTCTAAGTGCTAGAATAATTCTTTGACAGTTGGATTGTGAGATATCTGTAAACCTCTGTTTTTGTTTTTTTTTTATGTACAAGATACCAGCCTTCCAGGGCTAACTTCCAAGTTCCTTTGTTTTGTATATTTATAGAGCTTACACAAGCAAGTGCCCAGCCCCATTCATTGAACTGGCCACAAACCAAATTTTACCAGCTGAGGAACAGGTGTCATTGTTTCCATGATATAACATCTCTTGGTCTGATAGCAGCCTTCACACTGGGTAGAAACTACCTCTCCAAATTCTACCAAGTGTAAGATCTGACTGCTTATAGGATGTCACAGAATGYAAATTGTTGGTGTAGGCTGGCTTAGATAGTTGTGAGGAGTTTTATGCTGCTTTTCCTTCTATCCTGTGGGAGCAAGCGAGCTAATGGGATTCATAATATGTTGCATATTATGAATTATTGCTTCTTTATGCTAACAGATGATCTTCATTTGTCAGACTTTCTCTTGACTATGTCATTTGTTTAAGGAAGAAAATCTAGTCTGCCTTGTTACCATGATGTGATGGAATTTTGCCTTGTCACTCTTGGAGTCTCCTGAGATGGAGGTTCTTAAGCGTGAGAACAGTGACTTTCCATTTGTGAATGCTGAAATTGTAAGGGACTAGCTGTACTGGCTGAATGTTCACAAGTCCATGGGGCCTGATGGGATTCATCYGAGCATTCTGAAGGAGCTGRTATATGGAAGAACCYCTCTTGATCATCTACCAAAGGTCTGGGAAGGTCCCTGCTGRCTGGAAGCTAGCYAATATTGTTCCAGTTTACAAGRAGGACATGAGGGAAGACCCAGGAAACTACAGACTTCTAGTCTAACCTCAATTATATTTATTATACCAAGCAATATTGAAATATATCTACAAAATCTTAGTGCAGCAGTGTAGGAGTTGTGGACATACTACACCAGATAACTGCTGCCCCCATTGTTAGATCTTGTAAGCAGATCTGGTTAAAAGACATTCTATCCTACAATTCCTGTCACAGAGGTAAACAGCCCAGAGCACTTCACCACCAGCCAGAAARGAGATGGAGGGGATTTCTCTGAGACCAGGTGATCCATTCATATCTACTGCTGCTGTATGTGCTGCCGTAGAGGTGGAATCTGTACTAGATGGAATTGGAGGAGGTTGAGGGGGGGGAAATGAGGAATAGTTGTAAAATGTTCCTCTGAGTGCCCTTCTGCTGATTTTTCTGTGGGAGGAATGACTCACTGATATGAGCAATGAATAAACAAAGGGTGAAAGATTGCAAGTATAGCCTATTCATCRGAGCTAAATGTTCATCTAAATGCAGTGGCACATTTTTGTGTTCCAGATTTGAGATATTAGTCAGTTTCTTACTGAAAGTTCTTGGGCTGTGGACACACAGGGCTTTGCAGTGGTTGAACAAATGGGAATATTGAAACGTTTTAGCCCCTGGGATATGTGTTTTAATGTGCACCTAAGTCATAGGATTCCCTAGTCAAACGTATGCTGTGGATTTGTGAAGGATAATGGTTCAAACTTGTAATATATACTTTTATAGATTAATATCCCTTAACCAAACAGGCARGTTTTGCTTAATAGAGGCAAGGTAATTAATCACTTTTGCTGTAAATTAACAAGTGTCTCTGAAGGGGCAAGACAGTGGACTTTGTAATTTCACTTGGGAAATTCTGCACCTTGATTCTTCAGTGGGGATGAAAGGCAGCAAGCCCAGCCCAGTCCTCTTGTGCAGGGAAACAAGTGCTGAGAAATCTTGCTAAAGGTTTAGCCAGCTGTGTCAAATGGGAACATGCCATGGATATATCTGGGGAATCTCTCCTTTTGTGTACTGTAATCTTCAAGCATCTTGTAAGCATAGATTTTCTGTAAAGTCTCTAGAATTCTTAACATACACTTCCTTCATCAACAAGCTACCACTGTTCAGTAGGACTTATCTTTTTTTCCCTGTGGAGCGTGTATTTCTTTTCTGTTACTTGTTCTTCACAAAAGTGAGTGACCCTGAATCATTTAGAGCTCTGATTAAAAGCCTCTAGAATAGAATTTAGAGGACATGAAACACCAAAGGGGTGGAAAAAGCGAWTGAAGTAAGGGAGGTTTTTCTTCTGCTTGCTGACAGCTGGTGCTGCTTAAACACAGAAGACAAATGTGAGAATGGGGGAATGGTAGAGAGGGGTGCCCAGCCCTGTCCTGGGAGATTTGATTCTAAAATAGGAAAAGTTTTCTAAGTAGGGTTATAGCTTGTACTCAGTCCACACTTAAGGAATCCCACTGTTGGGCACAGGACACTRTTTGGCCATTTTTTAGGGCCATTGATTCTATGGAGAGATTTTAAAGTCACAACCCTGGACTTAAATCTATAATTACACACATTTTGATAGGAAATGGTTTTGTTAACAGATACTTTGCCAGGAATTTGCAAGCAGTTTAATGTCCTGTAATTTAATTGTTCAAGTAACAGAACACGGAAACAAATCAGTTTTTGCAGCAGCAAGTTAGTGACTTTTAGAAACCAGYCCACAGGAGAGACAAGAGCAGTGTTCAATTATGTTACAAAACTGAAATTCCTGGATGGTAAACCAAGAGAAAAGTATTTTGATTACCTGTGTGTTTCCTTGCTTATATAGCTATTTTAATTTCAATGAAATAATTTATTTAGAAAGTAGTAAAGCTACATTTTTATTTGAAAATTACCAGGTATGAATAAATGTACAATCTTACGTTCTCTTGGTCTCCAACTAACTTAACATTCCCATCAATAGCTTTTCTTTTGCACTCAGAGTTTGCTCTCAAAATTATAATATCTCTTGARCTTTGCAGGTATTTCAAAGCCTTTGTGAAGATAAATTTTTGTCTTAAATTATCCTGCTACTGAAATAATAGTGACTGATGTAACATTCATTACCTTTTCTTTCCATCTTCCTGGTTTGTAGAAGAATAGCTGGTGCCCCTTCTGAGAGACAGCACTTAAACATTTGTGTTCCTATTCCTCAGTATGTAACTGAACCGTCTGATACATGTTACCTGTCAAATAGCATAGATTGATAGGAATGCTCTGCCTCTGTAAATAATTGTYATTCAAAACTGCAGTTACAGTATGTGTAGAAGCACAGGGGTCCATAATTATTCTTTCCCATGTGGTTGGTTGAAGCCRGCTCCAAAACTGCTGACTCCTGGAAACAGCTCACTCTTCCCTACTGCAATTCTCATTACAGTCTCCTGCTCCATGGAGACCAGGCCTGTGGCATCTCCTCCATTAAGTTATCTGTTGGATCAGTTGTATCATATTTTCCTTCCTAGAACTGTAAATCAGTCCTGGTCAATCCCAATATATACAACCTATTTTTAAGAGGGTGGTATAATTAGGAGACCTCTTTGGCCCTTTGGTGCATTACAGTTCATGTTACTGTTTATAATTACTTTTAAAATTTTCAAAATTTAATAAAACATTTAAAAATGTGCACTTAGTTATACCCAGATAGAGCCTAAAGAATAAAGAAAATAGCTGATACATTTCATAAAACCAAACTCCTTGACAAAGCATGAGGAATTATATTGAATGAAGGTATCTTAACTGAGTTTTATGACAGCACTGCAGCAGGGCCTTATTTTTCTTGGCACTGTACAAGTGGGATATAATCCAAAGTACAAATCCAAAAYAGGATATTTTCTGTGGAGTTAAATGGTCTGTGGAGGGATAACCTGCCACCACACTGCACAGAAGTTACAAAGGCCGTGAGGGTGGTGACGGGACTTGCCCGAAGCCAGATGGCAGCTGAGTGGAGATGGAGCCACAGTCTCCCCCATTCCATGGGGAGAGCAGGCTGGCCCACCTGGGCCAGGGGCAGCCAGCACTGGCACGGGGCTGCTCCTGGGCTGCCTGCATGGCCAGAGCTGCTGGCACGCTGCTGTTGGAGCCATTCCACACAAGCTGTCGCTCACAGTGCCTGCTGGCACACAACGGGGTCCTGTTCCTGCTCTTACTGGGGTACTTATTGTACATTGATGCAGCTCCACAAAGGCTCCCTGTGACTTGCTGGGCTCCTTGCAATGCTCCCTGCTACTGAGTGTTGTGTGCAGGCAGAGCAGGGTTGTCTGCCATGTCCCCCACACTCGGCTGGCAGCTTTTCACAGCCATCCTGCACTGAGCAAGCCAGGCAGCCTTCCTCAAGACGTGTCAGTTCCAGCAATAATGTGGGAAAAAGRGTGACCTTGGGAAAAACACATCTCTTAAGAGACCAGAGCATGTTATGACCTGATAGGCTGAAGGACTTGTGGTGTAAATAGGCAGGAGATAAAGTTTTCCTATGCAAAAGGCAGTACACGAGTCAAAAACACTGCACCCATTGATCAAAGCTTTTATATATCTGTTACACATTGGAACAAACAAATAGCAAAGTGTTAAGCATGTAAGAGGAAGGCACCAAGGCTCTTTGGGGTGCAGTTGTTAAAAGATGATWGCACAGAGAGTCCACAGTGTAGTCTGGTTGATTCAGTGGCTGATGTGAGTTGCAGGCTTTGATCACAATGTGTTACAATGGGAGCACCTTCTGACATCACCTGTACCAGCACTCACACTAATGAAGTACACTTACACCTTGCTGGAGAGGGAGATAGCCCTTCTGCTCCAAATACTGTATATGATRTACAGGGTCAGAAATGAAAGGTAGGATTTCAATGGAATCACTCTGAAAACACACATTTCATATTGAGGTTTGACTGGGAAGGAGTCAGAAAACCCCTCTGACTTTGGGCAGGTGAGGATGTGTTACCCATGGCCTGTTACTGAAGGCTGAGTCTGAATCTGGCTCCTGACTCCCTCCTGGCTGATATTGCACAGTTATGGTCCCTGTGTCCAGTCCACAAGCCAATACAGTAAGCCCTTGGCTTAAGCAAGTGTGAGTGCATGACTGGGACCTGTAATCCTCCTCCAGGGAGCATGGGAATGGGGATGTGTGAAGTAGAATTGCAAGAAGCCAAGTGGGAGTGCATGGGTAATGCCTGGGGGGAGAAACTTTTTCCTTCTAGCACACACAATAAGAAATTATTGCTACATCTAGTTTTCCTTTGCTTAGCTATCCATGGTATCCTGAATAAGGAAGATGGCGTGTTACTAGAACAAAAATTGGCATTYATATGGCAAAGGGAAAGGGAAAATCCAGACTTCCAGCAGTTAAAAGCTAAACAGAAGTCACAACTGGAGTGAAAGATCAAAAGGTGAGGTGTGCTACTGGCCATTTCCAATGAGATGTTCAAGCAAGTTGGTTCCTTTGGGTATGTTTCAGTATCTAGGGACATATTTTGCTGTCAGTCAGTTCACCGTGAATCTGGAGCTTTATGGAGCTCTGTCATGCTCGTGCCAGTGCAAGTGAGAGTAAACTTAGGCTCTAGTTACATCCATCTGGAGCAAGCTGCAGCTTGCCTTATCCACAGAAGAATTCCTGTTGCCTTCATAGAAGTTTTTCATGAGTTGGGACATCTGGATTTGGTACAGTAATACTTAACATCGTGATGTTGCTGTAAACACTTGGATGTTTACAGAAAGGAGAGACTGATCAGACCCCTGCTAATTACTTCACAGGAGCATAGAGTTTCTTCCAAGAAAAATATTTGAGCTTCCTAGGGCAGCATCTGTTCCCAGATTTCTGTTCTGCAGGAAAACCTACATTCAGGAAGATTAAAATTAGCCTCCATGGATTCCTGGAGTCAGCTTGTGAATTTCCTGTGTCTTGCAATTTYTAATTGCACTAATTCTCCTAAGTGCCAGTGAAACTGTAATGGGTGCTGAGCAATTGTCTCCCATCCCTTGGGAGTTCCAGCCTCAGTCTACCCTGAACCAGGGCATGCATCATTTGATAATTACAGGCTCAGCTTCTGTTCCAAGAGAACAGTAAGTGAACTTCCATGGAAAYTGAGGATGAAGAAGATGAATATTTAGAAAGGGAAAGCTGTATTTTAGATGCACTTCCCTTGTACCTGGGCCTAAATTTTTGAGACTTTCTGAGTTAGAYACACCATATGGTTGCATTTCTGTTTCTCAGTTGAACCCCTTCTTAAATACAAATCATCCATTCAAAGCAGAAATTGATTTAGCTTATTTTTCTACATCCTGCAGCTCACAAGCCACTCCAGCATGTGAAGTTAAAACAAATAGCCACCGAGACAGTCTGGCTGTCT
The DNA here is from genome assembly GCA_902810485.1 of Alauda arvensis. Taxonomy (NCBI): domain Eukaryota; kingdom Metazoa; phylum Chordata; class Aves; order Passeriformes; family Alaudidae; genus Alauda; species Alauda arvensis. The sequence continues at coordinate 247,495 of CADDXX010000422.1, read as the reverse complement.
GCAATGTGGGAAGAGCATTTGCAGAGCTCTGTGCCAGGGGTTAGCTGGCAGTGAGAGGGAACTGCTGCCGCCGAGGTGGAAGTAATTGGCTGCAGCTTAACGTGGATTGGTCAARCTGATGTTAAGCTGGTGACTCAGTGGTAAACAGAGAGCTGGAGCTCTCCCTGTGCAAACTCTGCAAACACAAGAAATAATCTTCCCTTCATTTTGCCAAATACCAGAGGTTGTATAAATAATTGCACAGGTTGAGTAGAAAACATCAGGGTTTTTTTCACCCTGGCCAGTAGAATTACAATGCTCCCTGGCATGATCACCTTCTTGGGATCTTAGCCCCAGCCTTGAACCAGAGATGCTGCTGGAGAAGTTCAGTACTTCTTGCTGGTGCTGCTTTCAGCAACTCTACCAGCATGGCTTCACTTGGTCAGGAACTGAGCCCCTGAGGATGTCACTTTCCAGTTAACATCTCACGTGGCAGGAGATCATCTCTTCCACATCTTTGTTGCTGTTGCAACAAAGCAAATCTGAATATTACCTGTCTACTACTAATGCAACACTCGGTATTTCCTTGTTACTTTTTCCAGAGAGTTCATGTATACACTGAAGGAAGGGGAAGACCTTCCTCTGTCAGATTGTTTCTCAGCTTGAGGGCTGCTCTTTCTAGCGCCAACAGGAGGAGATTACTACAGTCTTCTGTGGAAGTGTCCGTGGGTCACTGCTCTGCTGCTTCAGGAGGTATTTGTCAGATCGCCTTTTCTGGTACTCAGCTGTGAGTTGCTCTCCTGCACATGCAGCTGTAAATCAGAGTGAGCTGTGCTTGGGAAAAGGGAACTTTCAGGGCTGTAGCACACTGGTGTGGAGTCCTGTTGCAAAGTCATTGTTTGGTGTGAGAATARATACCTCCAAAGCCACCTGGTTCCAGCAGCCTAACTGGGCAGTTCATCAAAATTCCCTTTTCACAGTGAGGGGCAGGAAAGCTTCTGTGTTGCACAGTCTGTGATAAACATTCCACTCTTCCCTACCCCATCCAAAGGTGTCAGTACATCCCAGTCTCTCAGCATCTGTGCTTGTACCCAAGTCACCCTGCGCAAGTGGCGCACGCTGCCTTCTGCACCAAGAGGGTCATTGCAAACAAGGACCCRAAAAACACCTGCCCTAATACAAACTCCACATTAGGATTTGTTCCTTGCACTGATGGCTGAGGTCTGAGCAGAAGGGTCCTGCATCTGACAGGAAAAATAAAGGATGTTGTTTTCCATTCCTGTCCTGTTTTTTCTGGAGACACCATGTGCTTGGGCACAGATGTGAGGGAAGAGGTGCTTCAGCTCTTGCACACAACACATAAATATTGTGGATCTACACCAGTCAATCTCCAGTTCTCCAGAACCTATGTTTAGCARCACTAATGGAACTTAAAATTGAATTGCATATGACAGATCAGGTTTTTTGGGGATTTTCTCCCCTTAATCCCTTAACCCTTCTCCAGGCTGCTTTTCTGGTTCCCTCATTTGAATTCCAGAGCCACGTGGCAACTGAGACATGCCTTGGTCAGCTGCTGGTCCCAACCTTAACTCAGTGGATGTAAGATCCCTTCATAAAGCTCAGAAAGAGGGACCTGTGGTATTACTGATGCTAGAACATAGGGTAGGCTCGGTTCCTTGTCCAGTTTTTATGCAGAAGACTTTTGTTGCTCTTGCTAAGAGGACATTGGCATAGGAAAGGTTTGCATTTCTATGAATTAATGTGATGGCCTTTATCAAGGAAATTGTGGGTGGGTGGCTTCTGTAAGAAAAAAGAAGGTGTCAGGCCCAAGTTGCTTAAATTATTTCCCAAAGGAAGCTTTTCAAGATTGCAATGTATTTCACAACTGAAAAACTGGCCTATGAAAAAGAAAAAAGTAACGGAATTGTTTTAATGATGGAGGTTGTTTGCTATCATACATAAAAGATTTATTGAGTCTTTATTGCTACCAGTGGAAAAGGTGCTGGGCTGGTTCCTAATTTCAGTGATCATTAACCACCTGTGTGACAAGGTGGGGCACTCATTACTGTTTTTCTGATACATTGTTCCAGCAGTCTCTGAGTCAGCGAACTGCTAAATTAGATTAGAGCAGGATAGGATTTCACAAAGGGGCTCTGAGCCACCCCCTCAAACAACCAGGGATGAGAGTTTCAAGATGAAGCTTTGTCTCYTGAGATGTCCATCCCCACTGCATTAGCTTCCTAATGGAAAGGGCTGCCAAGCAGTCAGACCAAGGSACCCAAGGAAACATCCCTAGGAACTGCTGACTGCTCTCCTCGAGGGGTGTATGTTGGTTGCACTGTTGCTGAGAGCCAGGAACACTTTACCTTCTACTTTTGCAGAACAATGCAGAGCTCTTAATGAAAGTCCATACTCAGACTCAGAAGACTGATCTGAACAGGAGAGGAAATATTTTCCTGAAAATCAAAGCTGTACATGAGCTGGACTAGTTCTGTACTACAGACAGCATCACACATAATTAGGGGCTCACAACGCAATGACAGTAGGTAGAGTGCAAAGTTGTTACTCTGCTCGGGTTACTCTGCTGACCTGGGATCTCCAGGCAAAATACACCTTAAATACAGTATTCAGTTTCTGTAGAAGTTTTCCCCGAGTCATTTTCCTTTGAGACTGCTGGTCTGAATGCCTCACATACCCCAAGGTGCACTATGGGATTCATGGGAAAGCTGCAGTGAGTGGCAAGATGTATGTCACAGGGCAGAAAGGAATCTACAGAATGGAGTGGAAGCATGAAGGGTTTGAGCAAGAATTTCACAATTCTGTGTCCTAATGACTTAAAATAAGAACTATTGATTCTTAAATGTCAAAATATTTAATTTTTTTTTACCTTTTTGAATTGTCATTTTCAAAAATCTGTTTTGTGGAGAAGTTTTTTTCTGTTCAGGATGTACATAATGCTCAAAGTATTAGGAAATTATGGGAAATAGATATTCTGACTTTTCTGCCTTCACTGTACTTATTTCATTGTTCTTTTTGTGACTGAGACTCATAACATCTGTATTTCTACATAAATTTCAATCCAGCARTCTTTTGTAGATCTTTAGGTAAGAAGGTTGTGGTAAATCTGAATTAGGATTCATAGGACGAAGCATCAAACTGGCCTTGGCTGCATGAACTCAAATGCTTAATTTTAATGTTTATACAGAAATCARTGAAACCCTTGTCTGTGCCAAGGACTTGACTGAGGTGGAGGTTCCAAATACCTTTCTTTTGAAAAGAATCCTCACATTCTAGGAAGTATTCATCCACACAAAATAAAYAGGGTATTTTTATGCCTTCATCTGATGGGCTTTTTTCCCTTGTAATCTGTATAATTTCATTTGATCTCAGTGACAATTACATATTCCTGTAGTCAGACTCACTGAATAATGTAAAACTTACCAAATTTGGACAGACAGATAATGCTAGACTGTGAATGCCATGGAGAAACAGCTCCTGCAGTACAGTGGGATCTCTAGACTTTAATATGAATTTAGATAACTCACTAGACATCCTCATGTCTGAGGAATGAACAGAAAKGATAAAACATTTTCTCTTTATTTCTTTATAATTCTCTCAGTAGTAAAGAAAATAGACKTTTTCTTTTTGGAAAATAGAAATAGTGGTGGCAGCTCAAGGAGACAACTCCAGGCCATCAATGTGGTGAAAGATCAGAACGTTGGAAAAAAAATGACAAAACAACATCTATCCCATTCCTTTCACAAGTCCAGCTGCAAACTTCTGATCATTGCAAGGACTTTACATGGCACAAGACCTGTTTTCCATCTGCCAAAAATCAGCAAAGGCACAGAGAAGTCAGATGAAGATCTTTCCTAAAGACTCTTTCTTGAACTGATGAGAAGTTATTTCTGTCACTCTGTCACAAGTTTCTGAAGCATTGACAAGGAATCATCAGGCCTCTGTCACTGTCCCCTGCAGCAGTAGCTGGGAATCTTGCCTCATTCACTGTGAATTTTGATAGATAGCATGTTAAAAAAAATAGCAGGAGTCTTTAAATACAAGAGAGCTTGCAATGAAACCTTGGTCTTACCATAGATCTATTAATATTTCTACAAGAGTAAACATTTGCTTTGCAATTCCCACCCTGGAATACTGAATATTTTATCTGTCTCTTTTCTCTTACTTTCACATGAACAGATAACAATCTTTACAAAATTACCACATCCTGTGATACATCCTGTGATACATCCTGTATCACAAGTGGCATAAAACTACATTTGGCTCAGTTTGTCAAGTGAAAATCCTTTTTTTGTCCTGTCTATTTGAGTCAGATGAAAATGTGTTGGTGGTTAAAAATCTTCTATTTTCTCACTTTACCATGTATTTTGCTGAGCTCTGAGAGACTTGCATTCCTATTTGTTGYCTGCCTACARTCARTGGTGCACAGTGACTTGCATTTCAAGGTGCAAGAGCAGAYAATGTGGAAAATAGCATGAATACAAGAAAATCCAGCTGTTCTTTGCATACATCTACTGGAACTGGATAGGAAGCACCTACATGGTGTTTACTGTTGTGCTTTGACTTCTTACATATGATGCTGAGCAATTTATTATTCTCTCAGACCATTGAAAAATTAATTTTTGTGAGGTAGGAAGGTGGGATTGGGGACAGAYACATAGAATTTGATTTGAATTTGGCAATATGCTCCAGTTAAACCAAAGAGGATGGAACTATAAAAATACTGAAACATTTGATGTTTTAATTGTTTCACATTGGAAAAGTAAATAAATTATTTCAATGTCTCCAGAAAAAATATGTTTATATGGCTTTAAAATAGTATTTCACATTTTGCAATTAACCTATGGGAAAAGCTGAACAATTTGAATTGGTTCAAAATGTTCCTGTTTGTTGGTCTGCTTGTTTTATCAGAGATAAACATCCATTTAACTTCCATGTAGACAATTTTTTATTGTTGTTTTCTACCTTAAGTTTGGCAGTTGATTCAAAAAATGTGTTTGATTGTCTAAATGTGCTAGGATTTAGGCTGTAGAAAATGTCATCTGCTGTGTGTGTGGTTTAACCCAGCTGCCAGCAAAGCCCCGCGCAGACGCTCGCATCCTCCTCACCAGTGGGACAGGGGAGAGAATCACAACAGTGACAACACTCATGGCCTGGGGTACACAGAACTGAAGGGGAAAATAAAAGCTGTGTGCATGAGCAAAGCAAAACAAGGAATTGATTCCCTGCTTCCCCTGGGCAGACAGGTGTTCAGCCATCTCTGGGAAAGCAGGGCTCCATCGTATGTGTGGTTTACACTGGATGACAAACACCATCACTTCAGGTGTCCTCTCCTTGCTCCTTCTTCCTCCAGCTCTACATGCTGAGCATGATCCCATATGAAATGTCCCTGTGGTCAGTTGGGGTTGGCTGTCCCAGCTGTGTCCCCTCCTAACTCCTTGTGCATTCCCAGTGTCCTCGCCGGTGGAGTGGGGTGGGAGACAGAAAAGGCCTTGGCTCTGTGTAAGCCCTGCTCAGCAGCAACAAAAACATCTCTGAATTACTGACACCATTGRCAGCAAAAATCCAAACCACAGCCCTGCACCAGCCACTGTGAAGAAAATTAATTCTATCCAAGCCAAAACCAAGCACAGTAAAAAAAATGTTTTGCAGCAAAAATCAAACAGTAAAAGACTTATACTGGAGCTGCCTAAATCAAGCTCAGAGGATTTTATTATAGCTGCCTTTCAATTCAGATGAGCCAGGCAGATGATAAGACGCAGGAGATTGGCCCCTTCCAATTCAAAAGCAAAACTCTGCAAGAAAAAACCCAGTGCTGCTGCCTGCATTATTTCAGAGCTGTCTGTGGAGCCAAAATGGGAGCTCTACTCAGCTACCAAAGAAATTCTGGGTAAATGAGGGTATAAATCTCCTGCAACTCAGCATCCTCCATCAGTGCAGCTCCTAGAAATGAACTGTGCATCCTGTGGGTGTGCAGTTCAGTGTTCCCCATGCCATGGCTGAAAGAAAAGACCCACTGCCCTATTTCGAGATTTTGAACCTCTGATCTTTCTGAGCACAGATATAATTATTATCTCCTCGTTTATTTTATTCCTTAGAAATTAAATGTTTCTCTTTCAGAGCCTAGAATATGTGTAGATAATCTAGCTACAAAATGACCCAATGTTGACACATAACAAGCTGCTAAAAATTATTATTTCATTCCAGACCCATATTACACCTGAATGACCCCAAATGCTGTGGTTTTGAAAAGGGAAATGTTTGTGTTCAGCATTAAAACAATTTGACCAAATGAGGAAGAAGAGTGGCAATATGTGACATGGCCTGCTCTCAAAAAGAAACCTATTTTTTCCTAAATGCTGTATTTATTTCTTCTGGTGCTGTAGATGGGATGGCTTAAACTTCAGAATAGCACACATTTGAGGATTAGGCACACAGTTCTGTGCCTTCTCTGTCATTTCTTCACACTGTTGACCTGTCCTAGTTTCTTTYAATTCATTTGAACATCTGTGAGGCCTCCTGATGTTTCCAGAAAATTTTATGACCGTGAAGAATTTGTGTAAATTTAATGCACCATTTGAATAACTAATATCAGTATAAGATATAACTGGCATTATGCAATGAGAGCAAGTATGCCTATTCTGCAAAACTGTAAATTTCCTTTTAAAGACTGACAGACACTAAGCAAGAAGCTGATGTTGCTCAAAGTCCATGGGAAAAGATCTTTGTGTAGACAAGAACAAAAACTTGCTATGTGTGCCATTTCAGAACATACATTAAAGAAAGAATCTTACAACTTTAAAGAAAGGTCAAATTAAAAAGATTTACTATAGGTATCATTTGAGAGGAAAAATCCAGCAAGGCATGGCAGCTTTCTTACATTCCTTATAGCCATAATTATAATTTGCAACATGAATTATTAAAATGTGCAAAAAATCATGACAAATAGATGTGCACTTTGGGGAATTGAGAAGAACAACAGTTTTCCAGAAGCCAGGGTACTCTGCATGTGGAAGGAGGGGACATGTGAGTGAGACTGCCTGAATTCCAGGTTTTKAACACCTCTTGCAGAAAAGGTGATGTGTACTTTTGGCTTCACTGCCTTACACAGTGTGAGTTTAATCATGTCTGGCACCAGCTGTTAGTTTGAAATTACACTAATGAATGTTCATTTGCTCCTCTTAGGCTGCTCTGCTTTGAGAGCTAACAAAGCCTGTCTCCTGATGAATTTGCATGTCACCTCCCACTTCCACCCCGCTGCCATGGCACCAGCCTCTGTCAACCCTTCCACCACAAAGTTTTGTTTCCTTTCAGGTTTCCTGGAGCATCTACCTTCTGCCAAGCATTCAATCTGTTCCAGAGCCCCTGGGCTGGAAGGGACCATGGCAGCCATGTGGTACCAGTTCTGCTGAAAGCTGATGTTCATCCAGGACCTCATCAGCCCAAGCCTGGAATGTTCCTTCCCCTAGAAATTTGCACAGTAATGCTTCTAGCTCTCCTTTATCTCCCTTTTGGTCCTTCAGCAGCACCTCCAAGCACTCACCACSCACCCCACAGTGGTCTGTGGCTGGGTGGAAGGCAGCCTGGGGCTAGTGAGCAACATGTTCATTGMGCCAATGTGTCCACAGGGCTGCCAGCAGCTCACTTGCCAGGAAAGGGAAGGGAGGGACATGGCACTCTTTTCTCTCAGCACTGACAAAGTTTCCCTTCTCATCTGGGCATTSCTTTACACGTGACACAAGTGGAACATTACTGTCCGTGGCAGCTCCACCTCCATCAAATGCGGCTGAGTGTGGGCTGCAGGCTCGGAAGCTGCCAGGACCGTGCTGGCAAACAGATGGTGTGGTGCTTCAGGGAACTCCCTGCAGCTCCAGTCTCTGGGTGCCCTACTGCAGTGTACTGAAGTGCCCCCTCAGAAGCTCTAGGGTGGTATTAGGGAGATATTAGGGWGAGAGCAAAAGCAAGCCTGGAGCACGTGCCTAAGGCTCCCCTCAAACCACCCCATTCCAAAAGCCAGACTCTGGAGCAGAGCAGTCTCACGCCTCAGTGCTAACAAACATAATTGCTTTTAACAATGATTGCCTTTAATGGAGCTGTGTGTGCATAAAGATGGAAATGTTCCCTTTATGAAGGTTYGTACAAACAGCAGCTGCTGACAAGTCTCCTTGTCTCCTAATATTTCTTCATTAACCTTCAGCCTTCTGCTGGTGCACATGCTGTCTTCACAAACAAAATACAGAGCCACTTCTCCAGTACAACTGCAAGAACCTTTATCAGTATTGTATTTACTTGCCAACACCCATCCTATTAGTTACATGTCACAATGGCCTGACAGGTAGAATAAAATTGGTGTTGACATCAAGTAATTCTATTTTTCCCTYTAACTGGAGCTAATAAACTGTTCTGTCTAAAGACCCAATAAGAGAAAAATTAAAGTCTAGGGATGTTCCTTACCTTAAAAGAGTGCCTTTTCACATGGCCTCTGTAATAAAGGATGAGGCTGGCAGAATGGGCTCTGATCTGCTTYAAACTGTAAGATCTCATGATTAACTTACATAAACACAATGACTAACTGCAGCTGTGGCCTCTCCCCAGGCCATGAAGCCCTACAAATTTGCAGTGCACTTACTGGAATCCTACAGATAAAAGTCTCAGAGTCAGAAAGCTCTTGAGCTAATGCCTTGGTTTGCCACAGGGAAGGKGACCAACACCTACAAACAGTTTCTCCCCCGCAGGGAGAAGATTCACAGGACTGGGCACTTCTCCTTTTTGTGGGAATCTAGTGTCCTGTGGTTTTGAGTGGGAAATTTCTGGGTCACACACTGGACTAATGTCAGAACCACCCTGCACCAACAAGGTGGAGGGGACATGTGCCAGCATGGACCAAGGGCTGGTCTGAGAGGATGGGCAGCTCTGGGCCAACTTCAGCATTCCTGTGAAAAGCTCAGCGTTGCTTTTCACACCACACATCCACCCAGCAGAGCACTGAGCTCATGCTGCAGTTACTGTGCCTGTGCCCTAGTGACTTGAGTAGGATTTGAGTTTGAATTTCTGGCTTTGCTGAACTCAGTTTCATCTATCAACTGATGACGAGTGGGCATCAGAAGCACGGTGTGTCTGGCACCACCAAAGTTTGGAAAATATACTGGCTTATGTTATTTTAAAAGCAGTAATTTTGTTTCATAAAATAAGAKGCTATTCGAAGAAACAAGAAGGCAAATAAAAAGTAAAACCACCAAATTATGGATAGCTGTAAAGCATGCAAAGAGTGATTTTTAAGTTCACACATGGTTTTTATGAACTGTTCATGGACTGTTTCACTGTAACTATGTGATTGATCTGAAYAGTTCACAGAACAATTACACCAAATACAGAAGATGGTAATTTCTCTATGGATGCAAATTTGAGGATTAACTGTTACAGCATTTTTAACTCTGCAGGACAGCATTTTTGTTAAAATCAGTTTGCTAAGTTATGAGCTTATATTTTGGTTGTGTGATAGGCTTTTGGTTGTGTGCGGGGCTGCAGAGGTGGCTCCTGTGAGAAGATGCCAGAAGCTTCCTCTGTGTCTGAAAGAGCCAATGCCAGCTGGCTCCAGGACAGACCCACCAGCAGCCCAGACCGAGCCCATCAGTCACAGTGCCTGTGCCTCTGGGATCATGGGATTTAGAAACGGCAAAAAACCCTTTGCACAACAACACCAGAGAGAGGCCTACAAAYGGACAGGAGCAGTTCTGCAGGCACCAGTGTGAGTGCAGAAGGAGGGGCAGGAGGTGCTCCAGGCACCACAGCTGAGATTCCCATGCAGCCTGTGGTGCCTGCGATGGTGAAGCAGCTGTGTCCCTGAAGCCCACGGAGGTCCACGGTGGAGCAGAGATCCACCCACAGCCCAGGGAGCAGCCCCATGCCGGAGTAGGTGGATGCCCAAAGGAGGCTGTGACTCTGTAGGAAGCCCATGTTGGAATGGGATTTTGGAAGGATGTGTGGCCATGTGCAGAGAGAGAGAGGAACTTCTGATGAAATAGTTTCTGAAGAACTGCAACCCATGGGAAGGACTCAGGTTGGAGAAGTCCATGGAAGACTCCATGAAGAAGTCCATGGAAGACTCACTGTCATGGGAGTGACCTCATGCTGAAGCAGGGGAAGAATGGGAGGAGTCCTTCCCCTGAGCGGGAAGGAGAGGCAAAGACAATGTGTGATGAACTGACTGCAAACCCCTGCTCCACTTCTCCCTGCACAACTCAGGGGAGGAGGTAGAGAAATCAGAAGTGAAGTTGAACATGGAAAGAAGGGAGGGGTGGGGGAAAGGTGATTTTAAGAACWGGGTTTATTTATCACTATTTTACTCTGATTTTGATTGGTAATAAATTAAGTTAATTTCCCCCAASTTGAATCTGTTTTGCTTGTGATGGTAAAGGTCGAGTGAGCTCTGCCTGTCCTCATCTCAACCCATGARCCTTGTGTTCCCATTTCTCTCCCTTTCCATGTGAGCAGGGGAGTGATAGAGTGGTTTYGTTGGGCACCTGATCTCAGCCAGGGTCAATCCATCAAAGTCATTTTTTTTTTTCTAAATACATCTGAGGTGAAGGCTGGAAGACAGACTGATGCCAAAAAGCTACTACCACTACTGTGCTTCACAATCACAGAATCACAGAATCATTTAAGTTGGAAAAGACCTTTAAGATCATCATGYCCAACTGTGAACATAAGAGAGCTCTCATTGATACTTCATAAACATCAACATTTAATTCACGGTAGAGGCTTAATGATGTAACAAAGGAATCATTTCAGTTGTTAAGCACAGGGGGTTTTAATAGAAATCTTGTCATTAAGAATGAATTAAATAAAAAAAACTTCTGAAGGTCAACGATTACCACATTTCCTCTGAGGCCAGAGTGCTGAAATGGCAATAGATAGCAGAGATGATTATGACTCACAAAGCTCTGCCATGGGRTTCTGTGCCCTTTCTGTCACAGTGACAACCACCACAATGTATTACACTATGTGTTACCCAGAAAGTCAGCCCTGGGTCCTTCTCTTGACTCCTGTTTATGCTTYTCTATTCATGCTTCATTCTGGTTCCTAAAGTTTTCTCTGTTCATAGGAAAGTTCCATTACACAGATCATGCTTTATATTAGCATAACAAGTGATGCAGTGATGTGGCTTGCATCAGGTTTTGAGCCTTTGACTTTGCTATCCTGAGCTGGTGGAAAGGCACCCTTTGTTGTCTCCCCATAATGACAGAGGCAGTCAGATGGGGATGGAAAGTAAACAACTCACAAGAAAAATGCATTTCACGGGTATTACACATAAAGGAAGCCACCAGAAACACTGTATCCTCACCTAGCCCGTGTTTAATGCTTTTGGTCAAGACAGGAGATCACAGAGAATGGGAGGCTTGAGAAACACAAAGCCTCATGTGACACACCTGCTGTAGCTGACCAAGGGAACAGGCATCCTTGCTGCCATGAGTCAGTAGCAGAATCAGGCCAAACAGCATCTTCAGTACTTTTGTGGTTCATTTTCTCCTGGGTTGTCTTTTCTCTTGTCTCTCGAGCTCCCTGCCTGTCTCTCCTCTCCTACTTTTGAGAAGGAGATTGCACAGAAGAYCTCAGCTTTGCTCTCCTGTGCCCGTACCTGCTACTTTCTCACTGTGTGTTTGCTCTGGCCCCACTCATCCACCCTCCCTGGACACRGACTGCCAACACTGCCCCTGTGCTCCCACAGCTTTCCTGTCCCCAGCAGCCTGTCTCCAGACATAATACCTGGGRCATTCAACTTCCAAAGGTTGATCCATTTCAGTGGATTTCTTTTTCTCAAAGTAAGATGAAACGACTGGGAAAAAAACAAAAACCAAACAAAAAACAACCAAACAAACAAACCCGCAAAATTCTGCTTTAAGTGAAAGCATTTTAGTTAGCTGCAGGTTATTAAATCATTTTAACTTCCAGTGAAATTTAGATTTCTAAAAAATGTTTTAATTTGAGAATTGGCACCTTTTCTGTTGGTAGAAATGCTGAAAAAATATTTCAGCTAAGTCCTTTCTCCCTTTTAGACAAAACCGGTTGCTTAACTGAAATGTGTGATGTTAAGCCTCCTTCAGCAGTGAATTTGAAGGGAATTTATTAYAAAGAACTGTCATATTTAAAAATATGTAAACTCAATTGAAAGTCTGAATCAGTTAATACTACAAAAATTTTCACCCAGCACTAACTTCTCACTTCTGAGTTTGTCAMWAGCTCAGAATSAGATGTAGGCACAARAAATAGCTTTGAAGCTAAGGATTTACAATCATCACAAATTTGTATCTGTCCCTTTCAGGTTCCAGGACATTTAATAATTCCCATTGAAAACTGTTGGTCTACACCAACAAAAGAACCTTCTCATGCTGTCCAGTACTCCTTTAAAGAAGGCTTGTATTCCTACACAATAATTAAACATTGACCTGAATCTAGGGTTGACTGAAATTTTTCTGAACTGAATATTTTTATTGGAGAAAATATGCAGTGAAATGGAATAACTTTCCACTGGAATATGTTGACTTCTATAGGAAAATGATGTAAAGAATCAATGCTTTGAAGAAAATCAGTATGCTTCATTTAGACTTCATAGGCTATGAATGAGGTTGAAGCTATTCCAAAGATCTTTATCAGATTAAATACTTGAAAAAGAGATGTTTGAAATTTTAAAATAATAATTTCTTGAATTCTTACTTCATGAGGAACAAAAAGATATTAAGTTGTTCTTTCAATTCAAAGGATTCAGGCCAAAAGGAAAAGTCAAAGCAGATATCTACCACAGAGCATGAATTCTCTATATTGACCAATTTCATTGCAGTATCATTAGCTGAACAACATGTAAAGTCTAACCATATTTGCATATGTTCCCATGTAATTTTACTCCAGAATTTAAGAAAGCATTAAAATAGTCACTAGCTAATGCAGATGGGAAAGAAAACTTGTTAAGTAAATATAGATTTGCACTGTGGTACCTCTGTAAACCTGCACAAAACACATCCTTCTGCGAGGAGTTTGCRCTTCATCTCTGTGYGTTACTCAAATGAAGACTGACAATAATTTAAATATATTACCTTTTTTGCTGATGATAATCTGAGCAGAAACACCAAGCTACTGTGTTTATCTGCCAGTAATACATGGAATGACAAGYCAGGGATGAGCAATAGCTGGTGCTGCAGACTGCAGGAACAGGTACATGGGCTTTGGTCTGAAAAGCCATCAGCTGCTCTTGGTCCAGGTTAAGATATCACTAAACTGCTGTCTCCCAGCCACCCATCACATCTTCCTCTCTAAATCCTCACCTCTGCTCATTTACCAGCTCAGCTAAGAGCTCTGACTTACCTACCAGAAGGGAAGCAAATATTTCTTGTAGCATCAGGTTTAATTTGGACCACTGTGCAGAGGCAGGTTACTGACTATGAGCCAAATGGGCAAGTTAGCAGGAGCTGCCCCCCCAGCAGATTCTTTATGATGTCTGCCCTTTCCCTCAGGGCCTGCAGTGCAGGTGCACATTGCTCTTCACGCAATTTTTGGTGGGAGCGCTCAAATACTTCTGGAATTRATCCAAAAACAGGCTTGCCAGTAATTTTAGGGTAGTCTGTCTTGCAGTTGCAAGTTAAATCTTTCAAKAAAATGATCATCACAGCTTTCACTCTAAGGGACAATTTTAAATTTTACAACATGTAGAAAAACTAACATGCCTAAAAGCTTGAAATAAATAAAAAGAAATAAGCATCACTGAACATTTCAGCCAGTGAAAAACTTCATTGAGGCAAATTTATTTACAGTAACAGATTATCTCTTCCCAGTCTTACCCCAAGTATACTACCTGTTTGCATATTTCATTAAAAACTCAAGTCCAAACCATGCTGATTCAGGATGCCACCATGTTCCCTGGAGTCAGAGTTTGCTTACTTTGTGGTCCAATTCCCCTCTATAGAAAAGTCTTTCTGGCTAACATTTTTTAAATTTTTTTTTTTAATATGGAAGATTATCATAAAATCTGTAATGTCTCCAAAATATCCAGATTATAAAGTGCTGGATCTATACCTCCCTCTAGGAATCCATTTTCTTTTGTGACCATCAAACTGACCCATCAAGAAAACCCTGCTTTATTCATTGATATTGAGAACTTACAATATTGGATTCTTCTCTAAAATACAATTAACAAATGCAGTGATGTAAAACATGCCTTACTCTACAGTCAAATGTTTGCAAGAGGTCACACACAGAGACTGACTGCAGATGAAACAAACTCAGTATTTCACTGTAATAGCTTTTCGAACAAAAATAAAATACTTTTGAGGCCTTTGTTCACTCCTAGGATTAAACCACATCCATCTGAGGAATGACAGCAGAGAGGTTACCTGCTYCAGCCCCTGAGGCAGCTCCCTTGGCTGCCCAACCTCAAAGGGAAGGCCTGGAAGGCATCTCTGAGCACCAGGCAAACAACAGGCATGGGCAAGGGGAGGCAAGAAATGTTGTAAAAACACACCTGAGACAAGTGGTTGTATGACATCCAACACTGTTGTTTAGACACCTCCTTGTTCTTTGATTTTGTGACTSTGCTCCAGAAATTTTGTGCTTTTGGTTTTTGATTTTATTCAAACTCTCACAGAAGAAAGTGCAGACAAAAGAGTAAGATAAATGTTTTTTTCCTTGCAGTYCTTCACTTTTTCTATCCTATGGCAAATCTGGAAAAATTAAAAATGTTTAAAAATGTTTAAAAATTTTTATGAAGTAATGTTTAAAAAGTAAAATGTGAAAATTTAAAATTGTTATTTGAAAATGARGTGGAAATTGTGACTTCTAATAGGGAAATGGAGTTGTACCTTTTTCTAAAGAGTCTTCTGAATAAGTAACACTTTATTATTGAAATATAGCAAATTCTCACTGCTTTTCTCAATTTGATTTTGATTCCTTCAGTTCACAGTTAGGTTATTTTGTGGGATGCATGAATATCAAGTCTAGTCACTGGATTCTGCTGTTTGGTTAAATCACTTCAATGCCTGATAAAACCAGTTCCACAGTCTAAAAGCTKAGTGGATCTAACTGCATCACAGCTTTTATTTTATATAGTTGCCCAAAAGTTGCCAAGGATAAAACCCCATCTATACTGATGAATGGAGTATTTACARTCCAGGTGTTCAGATTTGTTGGTGTCTCTTACAATCACATTTTTCTGCATTGCAGAATTCAGATGTGTCACAGCAGCTGCTGGCAAGCCCATGAGTTTTGCATGTGTGACGTGAGGATAAAGATGAAGTTACATTGCTGCTGGGCCAAGAGAGCAGGTTTCTTACATGGCAGTTTCTGAATCCCAGCTGCCATCATTTAGCTGATACTTGGCCCAGAGCAGTGTCCAACCACAGGGTTTTAGCATTCCCTTTACAATAATTCTTGCAGCAAGCCTGTGCAATGACTTGGCAGAAATGAAACTAAGGAGCAATCAGCACACGTTTTTACTTTAGCTTTACTATTGCATCTAGTCAGCCAACCATTTAACCATGACTAAAGAGGTAAAAATCCTGTTAAAATCAATTTGTGTTTTGTCTACATGATTTGGACTGATACTTCATATTATTTCTAGAGCAGCCTGTGCAGTGACGTGCACAGAAAAAGTTCCATAGTGATGGTAGTTTACAGCTTAGAYGACACACTTGTAGTCCCTAAGGAAAACAAACAGCAAAGAATCTGTCTCTGTCTGATCAGACAAGGTATGCAGTGCCAGAAAGCACACGATAGTGCTTGCTCCTACAGGAGTTATAACTAGGTGACATTTACAAGCATTCAGCTAATGAATTATGGGGTCTCGAAACAGGAGTTCTCTAATGGGAGCACTATAATATTTCAGAAGAACAGATTGTTTTATGCCRGGGCATCCTATAGTGATGATAATAGCAAGGAGATTTATTATTCAAAGCCCAGAGGGAGAATACTTTGTGGATCAGAGGAGAAAATATTATATCATATTCCTAGTGCTTATGAGATACTATGACACAAAATACAGYATCTACTTGATAGTTTTCAGGTAGTAGAGGTTTAGTCATTAATGGCAGCTGCCTCATGGCAACAAGGTTTTATGAACTAGTTTATCTCTTTAAAGATATATTTAAAAGTCACCACCCTGACATTAAACAAGGGAAGAAATCAAAGCAGAAGACACTGTGACATTTTAGAAATGGATTCCAAAACAGATGCTAAGTCTGAAAGTCACAAGATTGTAAACACACTCAACAAAGTCTGAGAAAAACAGGGTTTACTTCTGCTTCCAGATATAAATGTCAGTTATTGCTTCAGACCTGGTTATGTAAGTTGTCCATACAACAGCATGACTTCTTTTAAAAAGACAAAACCCCCAAAACTTTAAGAACATGTGGTCCTGTAAAACTAGTACTTCRCCTTGTGATTCAAAACCTTGGCAAACCAATGTCATCATAAAATACTTTTGAAGGACATAAATAAGTTATTTACCATTGCATCTGATTTATTTTATTTTTCCTAGGCGGACCTAATCTAGCCTCATCTAATTATGAAGAAAAGTAGAACATGGTACATAAGGGGCAGGGCATATTCCATATTGATTGTTGCTCATGTGAGAAACAAAGGCTCTTCAAGATGTATCTGCAGAGTGGGTCTTGATTTTATCACAGGGGTTTATCCAGTAGTGGTTGTCTTAAAGGGACCTGAATTTCCTTTTGGGTCTATTACTATAAACCATAGCTGTTTTACATTTACTCAACCATATGAATAAAACTGATGGGGGAAGATAAGAAACCCTTAAAAATGCATTGCTGACCTTTCATCTTCTTCAAAATGTGCAGGCTTATAACACCAGCATCTATTTGCAGTAGCTGACTTCATCTTCTCTTTGTGGAATAGGGTAGATTTTTGCCATGYAATTTTTGGGGGTTTTGGA
This sequence comes from Alauda arvensis, assembly GCA_902810485.1. Lineage (NCBI taxonomy): Eukaryota > Metazoa > Chordata > Aves > Passeriformes > Alaudidae > Alauda > Alauda arvensis. The sequence goes on along the minus strand of CADDXX010000422.1, from coordinate 230,562 downwards.
ACAAAGTGACAATGATTTCTTAGGTCTGTCATATGGCAAGTGGCYTTCCTTCAGCTTTTTGCAGTTGTTAGCATTTACCAGGTCTAAGGTCCATAAATCTGACAAGATTCAGTCTCCTGCTTCCAGGAGGAGACAAGAAACTGAAGTTCTGCCTAATTAATCCTTCTGCAGACCTCTTTCTTCAGTGTTGCAAAATATCTTTGACTGGGACATTCCCAAGCCTCCAGCACGTGTGTTTATGGAGCAGGAGAGATCGCTCCAGTCCCAGTAACTTCTATACACAGCTGTGATGGGAGGGAGTTATGGGCTGAGAGCCCAATCAGTGAAGCAAGYTTTTATTTTCGTCTGTGCAGCTGACCTGGATGTTCAGTTCTGGATATGTTGCAAGGGTGTGAAAGGGGTAGAATTTCTGAATCCTGATCTGTTTTATCATGGATGGTGAAAGTTCTTCCTTAATTCGCACCCTTGTTTTTGAAATTCACTATTTTTGCAGAACTGAATCAAGACAATGACATGCATATCAAGATCTTKCCCCAGATGACTGAGCATTTGGGGAATTCCCTTCCCCATTCCAACCAAGATGCTGAGAGATTCACTAGCATTGCTCACTGGAGTTCCCCAGCATCATTCGCTAGAACTTTATATATAGGGCCTGGGGAGAGGGAAGGCTTTGTCCTTGGGAAAAGGGAGTGTGCAGGATGCCAGATTTAACCTGTCATTGCAGGCACAAGCAATTAATACGAGGGAATAACCAATCTTCTCTGTGCAGAGAGTCTCAGTTGAATCAGCTTGCTTAGGAAAAAAAAATGGAAGAAAGGATATTACTGTAAAAGGTAAATTGCACAAATAACTTCAAAATAAACTGTTACTGTACATAATTTGCCCATATACTTCTAAATWTGAGCATTCATTGGAATACTGGTTTCTTGATTAAAAYCTAYTGRAATTMTTSCTTTTAGGATCAYATTGACACCCCTATGTCTTTCATTRTCATGCCAAAACTGCCTCTGATTTCTCTTCTTGTGATACACCTGTCAGTTTTGTCATAAAGAGGTGACACTGTATTAGCCATTCTTTAAAACAACCACAGTGGTTACTTGTCCTTGCATCTGGTCACCAAAACTTAAGAGTCTCTGATGTACATGGAAGTTTGTTACATGTAAGAATAAGGTCTGTCAAGAAAATAATTGTATTTATACATAATCTATAGAAATTATATATAATAATGTACAATATAGAAATATAATATTTAAAGGTATTCTATGTAAATATCTATTATTCTCTAGATTGTATGTCTACAATCTAGAGAATAATAGATATTTACATAGAATACCTTTAAATATTATATTTCCTGTAGACAGGAATATAAGCAAATATGGACATTTCTTCTTTTCAGATGTGCAAATATTAGGGACAAAGAAACAGAAATCTTTCAAGCTCACTAASTAAAAATATATCTTGCAAACCAGAGATCAAATCCTAACATATGGTCGAGTATGTCCTTTACTATCCCAGTAATTCACACTAATATGTACAAATAAAAYCTCTCCAGTTTGGATGTGATCAGTATTGCTGATAACAGCTCTGAAGCATAAGGACAATTGGGAGAGTCAATAAAGCCCCATTAACTTGCTTTCATTGTTCTTGTTGCTGGGTGTATCCCTTGTCTGACTAAAATCATATTTGATTAGGAATTAATTCTCAGAGACTGTCAGGACCGCTTTGTGAACAATACTTCTGCAAAAAAAAAAACAAACAACAAAACTTTTGCAAGAAGTGCACTGATTTGCAGTGGTGGAAAATGAGGTCCAGTATAGCTGCACCAGTGCAAGCTGCCCTGGGCCATCTGGAGCTCCACATCTTCGTGTGCAGGTTCAGGCCACTGTTGACCTCAAATGACTTCAAATGAGCCTGTCTGCAAAAAAAGTTAGTGTTCCACGACAAGTCCTCTGAGTAGCAGATAGTCCTGCTTTGGCTGCAGGACAAGCTGTCCTGTGCCTCTGGAATACATGATATATTGGTTTGTATATATAGGTGTCAGAGCCCTCTCTTGAAAGGAGATAGCTCCTATACACAGCCTCATAGAGCTGTAGAGCTCTTCCTTCCTCTTCTTGTTCAGCTTTCATCCCTGAGCAAGTAGTTTTGTGCATTAATTGAATTTTCATTTTAGAGAAGCATATGCATGCCTTATAATTTGCCATTTTTTATACAGAATTGTACTAATTATGACAGAATGACTAGAAATAATAAATTCAACTTCCATTCCCACTCACATGGTCTCTCATGGTCCTATTAAGCAGAAGCTAACAGCCAACAGGGAAGCAACTCCAACTAAGTGGTTCACTAGAAACAGGAAAGTTCTACATAGCCTACTGAAAATYACCCTCATGCTTTTAAAGTAAAAAATGTGACACYGGTTTGAAGTTGAATTCTTATCAYTGTCTTGAGRATAAAACKGAAGYCTCCTGTACTAAAAAAMCCTTAAATATATTCATGCACACGTCATGATGTGGCTTGCTTTCCTTGCCACTGTATTCTTTTGGATTAGCACATGTGTGCASAGTCCAACCAGATGTTGCTGTACGACTAAAGAACACATTGCTCCCTGATCAGTCCAAAGAGAGTCCAAAGCTTTGGTAAAAACTAAAGCCARACATTTTGAGGCACAAATGGTTTATAGTTTACTGGGTGAGGAATGAGCTCTAAGTGCACTCCTGTTAGTCCTGACTCTTCTTCTCACCTATCATGATACTGCCAAAGCCAGAAATAAGCTATGGTGTTGTGCAGCAGGCAGTAGCATGTACATGATATTTTCACCCTTGCTTCTTCCCCCTTGCAGCCCTGCACAAGGTCAAACATTTCAGTAGTTCCATGACTTCACCTTCAGCTCCTTTCCCCCTCAGATAAAACACTGAAGTGACATTTCTCCCACCACCAGTTCAGTTTTGTAACGGAAAAATGAAATGAAAAGCACTAGTGGGTGACTGAATCTTTGTAGGTCTTCTGAATTAATCACCCATGTCAATGCTTCTTGCTTTTACTTCTAAACAAATGATGTAGCTTAGAATCACAAAAACCAGAGGTCACACAGTATGGCAAGATTGTAAGAACAAGGACTAGAGCATTCCCAAACATATGGAAAAAAATACTAACAGATAAAAATTGCTGAAGCGTAGCTATACAAAGAACTTACTAGTGCCAAAGAGAATTACATCCAGTGAAGGTGTTATGTCACTGTTATTTTATTTGTTTAATGGGGCACTCTGCCTCTGCTAAAACCCAGTTTTGGGCTATGAAGCCCAGGAGATGCAATGATCCTCCTGAGCACTGCAACTGCCAAGTCAAACCTGCCATGAGCTCCTCATGCTGCTACGTAAAACTCAGCCATYCACACAGCTCCTCTCAAATGTGGTGCCAGAGGCCCCATCTCTTCCCCCTTTCCACTATTCCAAATCAGACACAGCTCCATCAGGTTCCCTAGGCCTATGCTGGACTTAGACAACTTTAGGAACAATTCAGTCCTAAAGTCCTGWCTTAGCCTAACTGCCATCCAAAATGGAATTTGCAATTCCATATTGTGGACAGTTTTCCCTTCAGGCTGGAGACTGATCCATCCTCTCACAGAGGATGGATCATACAGGATGAAGCCCTGTGAAACCACAGGAGAGGCCCACATGGCTGAAAACAGCTCTTCCCCACAAAAGCAACTCCTGAGTTAAAGAGGCAATATCATATCCCAGAAAATCCTACCTTGCACATGTKTATGGGCACTGAATCATTCTGAGTTTCTTTTGTTTAGATGACCACCACTGTAATGCTTAGTTCCTCTAACAATCACACTCTTCCTCTGAGATCTACAATCAACCAAGGGAGTCCAATTTGGCAGGATTAAAATTTCACTGGCTTTTTAAGGTTGTGGAATCTCCTTCTCTGGAAATACTCAAAACCTGCTTGGATGTAATCTGATGTAATCCAGTCTAGGTGAATCTGTTGCTTTGGCAGGGGGCTGGACTAGATGGCCTCCAGAGGATCCTTCCAAACATTTTGTGATTCTGAAGGTATTTATATCCCAGCACCTAAGTCAGAGGACCAAGAATTCCCACAAAACAACTGGAGCAACCACCCACTGCAGCTTTAATGGTTGTAATTGAGTAGGTGGGCAATTATGCTGACATTGAAAYATCTGACCCCACAGGGTAGATTTTCCTACCAAAAAACCCTTATGCTAAAAAAAGAACAGGATGAAACAACACAAAATCTCCCAATTCATGAGCTTATCAAGCAGCTTCTTTTATAATCAATGTTCCAGATGTTTTAAAATACCAGCTCAAAAGCTTTAGAAAATGTATTACTGTGATTACTATGCTACTTCAAGTCTCTAGGCTATTTAATAGCCTTTTTGTTTTTAATGACAAAGCACATTGTTAAAGAGGAGAGGCTTTGCTTGAGGAGACATAATCATAAAGACATTAAAGTAAGCATCAGACTTGATGATCTTAGGTTGAAAACACAAGCTCAAGAGCCGCAAAAGACTTCTTTTGAGGTCTCTGTTGTTTGGAAACATCCTGCTGTCAAAGCTGTGCAGTGCAAATTGCATATGTGGCTTTGTGGGCAGATCTCAGCTGYTCATTTTTACACACTGCTAAATATGAACCCTCACATTAGTAAATCTACTTGCAAATGCATTTYGGAAACACTTGAAATKTGTTTTCCTGCTCTATACCTCCACRTTGAAAGAATTTCCAGACATTAGTACCCATCAGTGAAAAGCCACTGTGATGGTTCRAATTTGAAATTAGAAAGTGCTTAAATGATTCCCATTTTGTAGAAAGTGACAGCAATTGCACTACCCACAACCTTAGGAATAAATGTGGTTTATTTCACATACAGCCACTYGCTTAAAGGAGATTGTTTGCACACCTCAGCAACTGCCTTGGYATTTGATGTAGGCTTTACTTCAGGGAAAAGGGAAAGACACAAATCACACCGCCTCAAGAATTAATTTATACTTCACTCTTCTGTTGGCTTCAGTGACAGTGTCATCTACRGAACAATAGTGGACCAGACATGGATATTCATTTTCCATTTATGAGTAACCAGAATGAAGTTTCAGTCATTTTGGATTTAAGCCAGTAGAAAATAACCCATAATAGTGGTTCACCCAGTAGATCCTCAAAGACCTCTTGGTTTGTAGGTCAGTGGTACTAGCCAAATTGTGTGATTAAAGCTTGCCTGTTTACCTTAAGCAGCAGTTCATGAGAATGATGATGATTGTCAGGTGGGATACCGTGGGATAGCTCTGGGACCATAAGCAAGTATATGCACCAAAGCATTAGAGAAGAAGCAGACTGCTCCCAGAATGACTGAATGACCAGACAAGTCTCAGCTGAGGTACGAGAAAGGAAGTCCAAGCCACAGAAATTCATTCTCCACACTCAGAAGCAGTTAAAATAAAAAGCCCTGCTTCTGTTGTAGAAGCTCAGTTCCACCACAGAGCCAGCCAGCCACAAAGGCACTGCAAGAGGCAGTGCAATTAACGCCTCAACCAGCCAGTGAGCACACTCCACTGTGGTGAGTAAGCAGCACAGTAACCTCACCTGTCCCACTGYAGACATTGCCAGTAAGAGGCAGTTGTGAAAACCAGGGACTGTCTGCATGGATTCTGCCCAGCAATTTGTGTAATYGTCTGATGAGCAGATGAAACGATTCTGCTTGGCTTCTCTGAGTCACRGTGCCAATCCCTACCATCTTCTGGAGCTCACTTGGCTAGATTATTATATACWGGCCCTATAATCAAACCTATGAGGGGAAAAAGGGCCTGTCCTCAGGATCAAGGAAGATCAAGGCTGGCATATAAGGGTGGGGCAAACCTGAGRGTGCTTATTATAGGAAGTGCTGGCAATGATGCCTCAATATTAAGGTCATCTTACATTTTGTCTTACATAGCTAACATGGAAATCATTACTTATGCCTTTCCTTTGTGCTCTCTTAGAATAAGAAAAAGTAAGACTCTTCTAAGATGATAAATATCAAACTTGAAACAGTCACATTTTTACTTACTCCCTGCACCTGGGTTAGGTGCTGAGAGATTGAGAGGATCTATYTGGCTAGGTCTTAAACATATATAACCTTTCTTGAACAGAAATCTACACAAATGGCAGGGAAATACAGTCTTCAGAAACTGGGTGCAGACCAAGGTGGTTTTCCTGGAAGTTTAAAGAAAAAATATTTTTTCTTGTCAATTAACTAATCTCCTCACCCTGTATCTTCTGTGGCCACAACATACCTAGCTGTACATTTAATATTTTTCCTCTGAAGAAAGGGCATGGCCAAAATCAAACTACTCTTTTTCCTCAAGACTCTTGAGACACACTGCAGCCCCTTAAAACATGGCATGAATATGAGGAATAAGAACCCTTTCAGGGGTAACACCCTGTGTAATTCCTACCTAGTTACAGCCTCTTAAAGGATCGGCTTCTATAGGCCGAAAAGTAGAACCTTCAAAGGAAGGTTCAGCAACCAGCACCTGTGGGTGCATGGCCAAGTTTCTGGGAATAAATTCTGGACCATAAACCTAACAGACTCCATGAAAGGTGTTACAGGAGCATTGCCAGTAACACCRAAAGGCGTACTGTGACGGCTGGCAGGAAAGGCTTTGTTCAGACGACAGCTTTAGAAAGGCTCAGTGCCTGTAGAGGCCCAGAAAAGCTGACTTTGGTTGTGGGATGGATTGTGGTGGTCGTGGATCTACGCCGGAACAAAGGCTGATGATCCGGCCCAGGAGAGCGGAGCCGGGCTGTCGGGACCCAAGGCAGCAGCCGTGCTCGCTGTGCCCTCSGCCCGCGCCACCGCTTGCACAGGAGGGCTCGGGAGAGCTGCCGGAGCAGTGACCCCACAGCCAGCAGACGAGCTCCCAGCTCGGCAGGGCCGGGCCCGGAGCCCGGAGGCCGCAGCGCCCCCATTCCCACACACCGCTCCCGGCCACGGCCGCGGCCGGCTCCGCGCACGCGCGCGGGGAACAGCGGGGAGCGCGCACGCGACATCCGGG
>CADDXX010000422.1:186132-223235 GCA_902810485.1 Alauda arvensis | reverse complement strand
CAGCGCAGGCTTCCGCGCCTGCTCGCCTGCCTKCGGAGCGACGGGGACGGGTGAGCCGCCGCTGCTGTCCGCGACTGGCGGGGGGAGCCGGGCCYTGCGTCCCGCCTGGGGCCGCGCCCGCTGCCCGGCAGCCGGGCGGTAAACAAATGGCGGCCCGGCGGGGGCCCGAGCGCCGGGGGACGCCTCCCCGCCGCCGCCTCTGACAGGTCGCGGCTGGAAGAGGCCGCGGTGGGCTCGGTGTGCGGCTCCGCCGGCGTCGCCTCCTCCTCGCCCGGCCCCCGTGCCCCGCGGGGCCTGGAGCACCGGGTGCGTGCCGGCCGTGCCGGGCCCCACGGGTGGCGGCGGACCGAGCTGTGCCGCGGCCGCTTCCTCTGACCCCGCCGTGTCGGGGTGTCGCGATAGCACGTGGGAAGGGTGTGGGGCCGGGGTCCGCTTGGTGCTGTGAGAGACCGCAGTCGGAGAGTCGCCTTTCTGCTTGAAAGGAGGGGGTAGAGAGCAGATAACCCAGAGGTATTGCTGAAATCCTTCTCTAATCCCCCGTGTTTATGTTATTTCGAGTAGATGTCCTCAGACCGTGCAAGTGGTGGTGTTTTCTCTCAGTCCCTTATTTTAATGGCAGGTTTTCGACGTGCGGTGGAGCCTTTGTTTCCCTCCTTTTTGAAGGTAACAAGGTTGTGTGGTTGTTCTCCTGTAACCCCACGGGTCGGCAATCAGAAGCGTACAGGGAGATGACAGCAGCTCGTAGAACGGCTCGCGTGTTGGAACGGTTGTGTGGCCTCACTTCCAAAAGTTCTAGCGTCGCTGTTGTTCGCAGCAGGTCTTCAGAATTCTTAAGGGAAACAACCCATGGGCTGGAGAGSTGGCTTTCTTTTGTTCTGTAAAGCTCCACTCGGATTTGGCTGAGGAGCTTTTCATAATCCTTGTTTCCCTTTCACTGATTATGTTGTTAATATGCCAGATAAGTGTTTGTTAGCATACTAGTCCAAACCCAGTGCCCCTGAAKTAACAGCYTCACYTCRCTTGTGCTAGCACTTCAGGTAAGATATCTCCTCTGCTTTCTTTAGAATGGGTGTGGAGTACTTGATGGTTAAGTCCTTCACCTGGACACCTGCTGCCTTCTGCWTCACCTTGAGTGATACACCTTAACTTGTGCTGTGATTTGGGAGGTTAAGGTTCATGCATCCCGTTTGAGGAGGATGTCAGTTATTTATGACCCACCTCTATCCCAGAAGTACAAAAAATATTGGAAGAACTTTGTTCGTAAGCAAGTTGAGTAAATGGAATACTGAAAAATGCACTGGCAGGTTCACGCTTTCTTCCATTCTGTATGCGTGTAAATAGCTATGTGGAATTTCTCCATAATGGTCAAGTTTCATCGAGAGAAGACATAGGTTAGAAAGAGTAAATTGGGTTTGTATTGCAAGCTGAGACTTTCTGTGGGGTCTCTTCTCTCATTTGCTTCCAAAGTTATGATGGTTAGAGAACGGGAGAATCCCAACAGAATGGGCAAAAGCTATGCACAAGCAGTGTTTTTACTGTCTGAACATCCTTCCTTTTGCACTAAATTCTGCATTTACTCAATTAACTTCTYAAATTCGGATAATATTTCCCTCCTACTTCGGTGTTAGAAGTCTAATGGGCAAAATAAGTGCTATGTTTAACAAGCACTATCTGGTTGGAAAGTTTCTGGGCAAGATTTCTGCATGTTTTTGGACAGCCAGGTTTTTAGATTGCAAAGACTGTCTACAACAGAGGGTGTAGTCTACAACGTTGTGAATAAGAAAGCATATGGTTATTAGTCTTCAAATGAGTTCCTGTGGCTGCTGCAGATTTCACCTGAGTAAGAAACCCCTGTTTTGCCTTCAGTCCAATTGATCTAAAAGGAACAAAATTTCCCTCATATCGATAGACCTATTTCTTTGGTGGGCTCTGTCTAAAAGGAGGCACATGCTGCCTGCCTCTGGCAGTGGAATAAAGATGGGAGCAGGGCATTATGTATAGTCATCACTGTACTGATGACAATTTCTCTTCAGTTTCCTTATCTGTATGATAAGATAAAGATAACATATCTGTTGGTGAGAGGGCTAGATTGTATAAGGGGTGGTAGCAAGTATTCCTGCACAGACCACAAAGAAACTAATATTTACATTAGTGATGGTTACAGAGAAATCAGTGTAAGCTGTCCTGAGTGTCAGGATACTGTCTAGTCTCAATATTGAATGAAGGAACAAGACTGAAAAGTCTTGTAATATAAACTGGTCTGAAACAGGCCAAGAGAGTTAAAACAGCAGGGGAGCTCTAGATTCTGACTTCCTTTGCCAGCTGCTGTCTTTAATAGTTTCTTATGCGACACTTGGTGTCTTGTTATAATTTTATAGTAATCTATTAATGCTGTTTGAAGCTTCAGGACCCTGCAAACCCCTACAGTCAGTAGAACATCCAGTTGASTAGACTGTGCTGTTTCTTACCAAATGTCCAACATTGATCTAAGCTCTTGATTTGAAATCATGATGAAAAGATGATAGGTCTAAACTTAAGRCTTGAGAATGAGAGGCAGGGTAAGTTTCTGAGTTCATGTAAAACTTTTTGTGATGGTTCAGGGTGATTGTGATATTTGGTTCAGGCTTAGCTACAGAGGTACTGGAAGGTGAGTGGTGTTTTGTTGAAGTTCAGGCTTTTATATTTGTCTATATAGAAACATCTCTAGTACAAACTGTAGTTTTCCAAAAGTCCTGTTTGACAGAGAAATCTGTTGGTGTGATAGATTAATTGCAGATAGGATCTTTAGAAGAGTGTGCTTTATTGGCAAAGCTTTAATGCTCTTACAAAACCTTGTTTTGTCTGAGTCACTGTTGTCACCAGATAAGGAATGTGTTTGGATAGGATCGTTCAGCTAGAGTCCTTGGGCAAAAAGAAATAACATCAAGCCTGTTGACATTTGGAAAAGGGAGTCTAAATGATATTAGAGATAACAAATTGATGAATAATCRTATATCCYAAAGCCCTGTGCAAACTTGTAGTGAGGATGCTCGTGTTTTCCAGTTCTTCATTCATGTTAGAAACATATTGAAAGAGCTGGTATAACAAGCTCAGTATGAGATGTATTCCCAGCTTTCTGTCATCAACTGTTTGAGATAGGTGAGGCTTTGTTTAGAGGACAGTTTTATTTAAAACTGTCTTTTTTTTTTTTAAACCGTTCTGTTGGTTTTAAAACCAAGCAGCTTGGAAGAGGGAAAAGCCTGACAGTTGCTGTGAAAAACATCTTCCATTTGATAAAAAAGGGAAATACCTGAAAATAGAATAGATTAAAGTTGTTAAAACTGTCATATAATATCAATTTTTTTTGTTTTACTTCAATTTTTTCAAAGTGTTTTGAGACAAACTCCCATAATTTCTATTTCAGTGCAGTCTGATAAGGTATCCATGTGGGTGTGTCTGTTAATTTTTTTTTTTTTGTACTGTCTATTTTGCTCCATATTAGTCAGGCCATTGTCTACTAACAAGGGTATCTTTTTAACAGAAAAAATAACTTGATGTGGACAGAATACATGATACTGCACTTCAGTGTAGGATGTAGGAGAGAAGTTGCTTTCATAGTCTATTTACTTTAAAGTTGAATGGGACCTGGTTAAACTTGTGTAGTAAGACCTGAAACAGTGTATTAGTGAGATGTTTGGCCTGATTTCTGTAAGTATGCAGAGGTCAGGAATTCTTCGGCAGCAGCATGTGTGAATTAAAATATTACATAAGAAGGATTTATTTTTGGTTTCTTTTTGGTGGTTAAAGCTATCTACTGTAGTGCASAATTCATTATTTTTTCCAGTAGTTYTGTTCCTGGTTACTGAGAAATGCTTATTTTCTTTCCTGCTTTTCTGGAGGATTTGTGAGTTAGTATTGGGATAAGAATATCATTGTTCCTTGGGCATATCACCTCRGTTTCACCTCTCTTAAGTTTTAATGGTAATCCTTGGGCATGAAGGAATGGAAGAAGCATCTAGTTACAGTAAAAAGCTTTTTAGTAGTAAGCAACTGCTTAATAAGTTCCCATGTATGAAGGTTGGAGATGGACTAATTTTAACTAGACTAAAATGCAGTTCGTAAAAGAATCAAACTTTATTTCTTTTAGTTCTCCAGCTGTTGCAATCTTTCATACAAGTTTGTTGTTGTTTTTTTTCCTGAAGTGGTCAGAGCAGTGAATTAAGTGCAGTAGGTCAGAATAATAACTTTTAATAATCTCTTACAGCTTTAAATAGGTTACCATCCAGTGTGACTAACAGTTAGCAATAAGCTAAAATGACAGAACTTAGGTTGTATTGGGAAGTCTATTCAAAACTTGTTTATATTCCCAGAAAAGCTACAAAACATTTCAGCGTTTGTAGTCCCAGACAGTGTAAGCACGTGACCTTTTCAGGGGATTGTACATACAGAAAGTAATGCCTGCACCTGAAATGAAACCTTACTTCTGATCTCATTTCTTGCAGAATCTGCAGCAGTCGAGGAGTCACACTGTGTTCAGAAGTGCTTTACACATGAAATCTACTGGCTCCCTAGCTGACTCTGCCCTGTCACCATCTCAACAGGTAGAGTGCTTTTGTGCCTGAGCCATGCAGYAAGCGTAGCTGTTCTCGTGTGGTTGTCCTGTGTCTGTGTGTGGCCAAAGGCACATTGAGGTCTTTGGGTTTCTTCTCTGGGGAATCTGTCAAGAAAGCAAGAACGCATGGCAGATCTGTCACAAAAGTACTCTAAAGAAAAGCCTACTAGTTTTGCATTTAATTTTTAGCACTCTTTTAACTGAGTTTTACAGGGATAGAAGAAAGTGTTCTGTCATTTCATTCAAACTTCTGTTCTAAAGTGTAACAAAGCCAGACACTTTYGGGAGGAAATAATTTCACTGTATTCTATGAAAGGCAGTAAGATGGTTTGCCACTAGGAAGAAAAGATATTTGGGGCAGGGACAGATGTGGAAAAGCCTTCTTTATAAGATAGACATAAAGATTGCAATTCCCTATAATTCTAGTGCTCATTATTTCTGCTGTAGTTAGAGATTTCTCTTTTTGGTCTGGTTTGTGAGGTGGATCGGTAACCTTGATTTATGCTTAAAAAAAGCAGCTAGTATTTATTTCTTCGATGCTAGACCACTCATAAAACTACARTCTTTCCAGAAGTATGTGTCCCCCCTGAGGGATTTTTCTTGCAGTAAAAAGCCATGTTTTAGTGTAACCTTTTTCTGCCTCTTTTGTGTAATAWATAATAATAGCTGCAGACTATGATGATAATGGTTGAAGTAGTGTCCTGCTTACGTAGAAAGTTTTAGTAATTAGAACTCCTTTAATGTTTTCAGTGATTAACAATAAATTAGTGTAGACTCATTCTAGTATGTGCAGTKACTACCAGCCAGGGAAGATGCTCTTGTCTTTGTTGTGGATGAATTTATGTTTGAGACYGCAGTGAACACTCATCCATCCAACWGTTTAYAGTTTYAGCTTCCCTGGTCTRCCTTGTTGTAACARAAGTCAGGGTTGTCCTGATGAACTTAAGGTTGGGGGGTTGAGAATTTCAGTTCGTCATCTGAAGGAGAAGCTTCTGACAGAAACCAAGGTAAAAGATGGAAGATTGAGAAATACAGCTGTCTCTTTTGATGCCTTGGACTGGCTACCYAGAACARAGGCTCAGCAGAGAGTAGAGTATTTATTAAAGGCYTTTAACAGGTACACCTTGGGCAGTGCAGGAGCCTTGCAGAGGCTATACCCAAGATGGACGATGGTCAYGAGTTTTTTGRGCAGGTATAAGTTTGGTCTATTTACATATTGGGGTTACTTGTCCAATTACAGYTTCAGGTAATGAAATCACATTCTTCCTGTTTGCTCCCCCCWAATTCACTTCTGTTTATACTTTTTGGGCCTGAGGCTGCTGTGATGACCTTAGATCTCAGGCCTGGAAGGATTGTTTTGTCTGACCAAACTGTGATGAGAGCTTACTAACAGTTCAGAGTTATACACTAATCCAGTACAGGATTATAGAGAAAATATAAAAGCTAGAACTTAAGGCATCACTTCYGCAGTGTCCAAAAYAAAAGGGARTTTTTTAGTATGGTTTGCATGTATTTGCTTGTGGGTGGATTCGGATGCTCCTCTGGGAGTTWAAACCTGTAGTACAGCTTATGTGTCTCTAGTCTTCTACTTCCTTGAAGCAGTAATTTAAGAACCTGTTGGTCTATTCAGTTGAATTTGATAGAAGAATCTTTATAGGTTTGATGAATAAAAGGTGGCTGTGTAATGGAGGGCTCCAGCAGCAGTAATGGTTGCTGCGATTTCCTGTCTTATTGGCCCCAAAGAATTCATACAGGAGAGAGTGAGCAATCAGGCTTTGAGTTTGATAATACAAAGTACAGTTTTTGTGGTGTAGAAGAAGGTGAGAGCTTGTACTTGCAGCTGAAGCACTCTSTGTGTCTGAAACCCTTATTGTGCTATTTTAATGTTTGTGTTACAACAGCAACTGGAAATCACGTGCCTGTAGCAGCTGGAATTTTAATCCTTTTAATTATGACAGATTTTCAAAGCATGTTCTGGCTGATTTAGTCAGCTGACTGTATAGTATGTACAATAACATCAAGTGATGGCACAAATTCTGAGAGCAGTGGTCACCTCACTGGAACGGGATGTATTTTTAGGTTTCTCTGCTAGTAACAGTCAAGTGTACGTACTTCGGCACCCTGAACTGAAGGAACTGAAGCTGGTTGCTGACACTACACTATCAGAAAAGGACAGCTGTTTGTTCTTGCTGTAGTCATTGTTCTGACACTGTCTTCTGACCATATTGTGACAAGGAACACGGAGATAGAAACACTCTAGATATTATTGGTACGTGTTTTAACGACAGGTATTTTTCTTTATGTCAGCAATGACATTCTTTGTTAGCCTTTTCAATTTGCTGTATTAGAGGAAATAAAAGGACTTGTTACCTCCAGCGAGAATTTTCTTTATCTCCCCTTTACCCAACAGGTTTTTTTCCTTACAAAGCAATATTTGGGAAGAGGGTGGTTCTTGTTCTCAGTATAGTACTAATGATAAATTGGTTGTGGTTCTTTAATGGGAAATTATTCATATGTGAATGCTCTTAATCTATGAATAAGAGAGGTGCTAAGTTCTGCGGTTTACAAAGTTAGCTTACAAAATAATGAGTCATGGCCATTTGCTGATTAWTCAGTGTGCTAATTCTTTAGGTCTTATCTATTTATTTTACCAGTTTGATAGGGTCATTTATATTTTTTTTTTCCTTTGGACTTAATTTGCAATTTAAGAATTGAATTTTATCAGAACCCAAAGTAGTTCAAGCAGTCCAGGAACTCATGACTGCCCAAAACAGCTGTTGAGTTTGAAACTCAAGTATTAAAAATGCATAAAACGACATTAATATATTGAAAGACACTTTGTAGAAACTTATAAATAAAATGCAACATTCTGACTAAATTAAAGTTTTGCAGCAGCTGCTGAGGAGTTAAGGCTTGTAAGCAGAACGCAGAATTTTAGTGAATGTTCTGCTAATGGTCTACTGATTTCTGAAGATATTTTAAATTATATATTTAGAAAATGAGCCAAAGGATTTGAATTTTAAGATAAATGGCAACTAATATCAAGCTTTTTGGTGATAAGTACAATTGTTATTTATAGAAACTGAGAGAATAAGTTATTTAGCTATTTAATTGATTTTGTACATAACTGTTTCTTGATAAAACCAACCTGAAGCATCTGTAGTAAAACAAATTAGCATCTAGCTATTGATAAGACTTGGGATTTTAGTGTCAGCTTTGGCTTTCACACACTGTCTGTTAGTAATACTGATGTTTTCACCAGATTTTGTTTCCTTGGTACTTTGAAAGGCCATTTGCTTATATGAAATAATTAACTTGATGAATATTAGCTTATGAGTGAAAGGAGTTCAGGAGCCTGAGAAAAGCCAGTATCATTGTGCAACTCAGGTTTCACAATCTGACTTGTAAAGACCAAGATAGTGTGCTGGGGAGGAGGATGTTTTACTGTCTTAATAGAATGTTCTGTGTAAGCTCAGGCTATTTAAAGATAGTATTTAATGATGGTTGACTAATTTAGGGTATGTCTCCAGAAACGGTGCAGGCAAACATGAGCTCAGTTTGACTGTTTTCTGAGCTGCTGCATGTGGGGCAGCTTTGGCCTAGAAGCAGTAGAATAGTGCTGGCTTAGCAGTGTGTGCTATTTTTCCAACATAATTGATATATGTCCCCTTTCTGGGTTAAGTGAAGGCGGCTCGTCCGCCTTGCCCAAAATCAGTGAAATTTTGGCCCAAATTGCTGTCATGTGACACATCTTGACTTGATCTGATGGTGTTGGTGTGAAATTCCCACTGCAGTCCAAGTGTCACAATCGGTACGGAGTGGGCTACAGGCAGCCACGAGGGTCTGGAATGGATGTGTGTCTGTATGTGTCCAGGTTGTGCCCAGCGCGGAGCCGTGTGGTGGCAGCACCCAGGGCAGCCCTCACTGCTGCAGAGGAACAGGCCCACTCTTCTGGCTGTCCTGTGAGTATTGATGGCACTACCACCTGGGCTGCTGTCAGACTGTACCCAGCTTTTCCACCCCTGTGTAAGGGCATTGGCAGCTTGTGGCATGAGTGCCCTCTTTTCACCTGGGRTACTGTCAAGTGGRTGGTGAAGCCATTGGATAGGGTGASAGCATCCATCACCMCCACAGAGGCAGAAGTCATCTCGGGTACCCTCACGGGCAGGTGTGACCTGTGCAGCTGAGCCCAGTTAGCAACACCYTGTCCTTAAGAGAGCYRTAGGTACTCCTGCCCTGAACACACTTGMTCTCCAAGTGGCTCACTTCTGGCCAGCGTGAAGTGAGCAGGCTGTTGCTTTATGGGAGCAGGACTCTGTTTAGATAGATGAAGCAGGGGCTGGGCTCTCTAAAGGCCCTGGCATTATAAACTAGCAATTGTCTTTTTCAATGTTATTTCCATTTTGTCTTACACACTTTAAAATACACACATAACCTGAGAGCTTCCTTTTGATCTCTGTTCACCTGTTGACTTGAGTAGTTTGGTTTCAGTGCTGATGGAAATTTCTGAGATTTTCATTGGTCTARCAACAGGCCATGGTATTTGGCAAGAAATACTCAGAGAAGGCTTTGCTGGGAGAACTAAAATTATCATCAGAGAAGTCAAATAATTTTTTAATTCTTTACTGAACATGTTTAGTCTCTTTGTAGTAGATGCTATCTGACTTAATTTGCAAGTCAAAAGCAGGTTGTGTGCCAGAGAGGTTTGCAAAAATGTTGAACAAGTCAGTCACTGAGTCCAGTGACTGATASACTTGACAATTTATTTGAAACTTACTGTTACTCAGTATATAAATGCTAAGGTATGGTGGGGGAAATTCAGCTGTGTTTTGCCTGCTAAGTGTAGCACATATGCTTTTTTGTTAAAAGTGTTCAGAAGAGTGGGTGGCTAAAATATTTAAGTTATCCAAATTACGATGCATGGGGGGATGAGGACTGATTGCTACTTAAAGTTGGCATGAATTTCAAAGCATTATAAAAGAATACAAGTGAATGAAGTGTCACATAGATTTCTATTTAAATGCTTTAAATTATTTAAAGTGGCATGTCTAAAAGGCATTTTTGTTTCCTTTTACCTTCAGTTTGAAGAGAAGCAGTTTACATTTTATAGTTTACGGTAATTTTAATTTAGGAAGGTTTAATGCATTAAACCTGAAGTATTTAGTCTAAAGACAATGCATGAGAGCACTTGTTAGCACAATAAGGAACCATTTTTATTAATCTTAAATTCTTTGAGCATTTTRTTTCTCAAGAAAATTGCTGGAGGGGGAGGAGTAAGGAAAAGATGGAACTGAGTGATGTATTTTTGAAACAGTATTTTTGAGATTTGKCTCTGTGCAAGTCATTCACTGATACCTCTGAACTTTAATCCCTACTGGTATCACTTCTAAGAGGGARTTTGTTAAGGGCATAGGGGAGAGCTTGGTAAGTTGTGTGGGCCTGCACTCCAGCAAGAGAGCAGTTCCAGACTTTCTCAGGATGATTCAAAGACACAAAATTTACTCCTCTTTTTTTTTTCTTTGTTTTTTTTATTTATTTTTTCCATGCCACAACAAATAATTKAATTTGTTGTTGGTGTCAATGTGTTTTATAGATTGCACCATGGRTGTATATGTATTTTGATTTTTATTGCTGTTTGGCCTTGTTATGCAGAGTTGTTGATATGCTTACACTTTGAATTGCTGGTATTGTGATCAGGGTGGCCATAGAATGCRTTAAAAAATTACCTTTTATGGGTTGAAGTGGACATATAGATAGGACCATGTTGGCAACTAAAGTTTTATGTAAATGTTTTCAGTGAAACAAAAGGACTTATTTACTATGTAGTGTAATTGCTACCCTTGGACAACAACTACTGTAGAAAATAAAGGGAGGGGCTATAGATGAAGAAAAAGAAGAGCTGTTGTAAAGGAGTGCAATCTGTCAGAAGTAGAGTGGGGAGAGAAATGGGACATGGCGTGGAATTGAGATGCTTGCTGAAGGCTGCAGAGTGCCTTAAACAGAACTGCAAGAAGAGGGTGTCAGCAGCTTAGGTGGTAGCAGGCAGCCTGGGGAACAGGTTGCCTCTGTTTAATTTAGAGAATTGGACATGAGGATGAATCTGGTTTTCTTTATTTTGTCTCTGTACTCTGTGTAATTGTATCATTTATAATTTTAGGTAGTCGGCTATGTAGTCAAATGTCTTGCTTTGTTTTTAGTGGAATGATCTATTTGCAATGGGCAGGGAAAAAGGGCTATTCCACAGTGAATGATCATACAACATTCTTACATAAGTTGCATATATTAGACCTGGTAAATAAATGCATTGACTATGTTCTGGGCTCTGACACAAATGTGTATTTTTAATTTTCATCTGAACTTTTAAGTAGCATTTCTTTGAAATAAGATGTTACATACTTAGTTTTCTTAAAATGTCTACTAATCAAGCATGCAAAACTGTAAATAGTAGCTAGTAAATATTAGCAATATTGAGTTAATACTCTATGCTGTTGTCTCCTTTTCTCTTTGCTCAGAATTGGATTTACAGTCATGGAGGAACACCAGCAACACTTACACTGTGTGAACTGTGTCAGCCGTCGCTGTATGACCAGACCAGAGCCGGGCATTTCCTGTGATTTGATTGGCTGCCCCTTGGTTTGTGGAGCAGTTTTTCACTCTTGTAAAGCTGAGGAACATCGCATGTTATGTCCACTTGAAAGAGTGCCTTGTTTGAATAGTGGCTTTGGATGTCCCTTCATAGTAGCCCGAAATAAGATTGCTGATCATCTAGAAGTTTGTCCTGCAAGTGTGGTATGCTGTACCATGGAGTGGAATAGATGGCCAGTCAGTTATGCTGACCGAAAATCTTATGAAAACCTGAGTAAAGATGTTGATGAAGTGGAGCAGCTAGATATGGCTTTAGCTCTTCAAGACCAGCGCATGTTATTAGAGTCACTTAAAGTAGCAACTATGATGTCAAAAGCAGGTGATCAAATACCAGAATCCAGAGAGCAAACCTCTGTCAAATCAAGTGCCCCTGATACAGTGCATACCAATGGTTTGATGCCTGTAGATGAAGAGTCCTATGGTGCACTTTATCAAGCTACTGTAGAAACAACRAGGAGTTTAGCTGCTGCTCT
Source organism: Alauda arvensis (assembly GCA_902810485.1). Classification (NCBI taxonomy): domain Eukaryota; kingdom Metazoa; phylum Chordata; class Aves; order Passeriformes; family Alaudidae; genus Alauda; species Alauda arvensis. Next base: position 211,526 of record CADDXX010000422.1, on the reverse strand, counting down.
GGACATCCTGAACACTGCTACAAGGGACATTGGTATGTTAGGTTCAAACCTCTGCATTTCACCACATGAAATGAAGGAAGATCCCAARATTAAAGAACAAGCTTCTAGTGGCATTATTCAGGATAAAAAGTCTGACTCTGAAAATCCAGATGAAGATGATGTAGGAGCTGTTGGGGGAATGGACTTTGATAGCCTGAGTCAAAATTCACAAATAGAGCAAAATGGTTCTTGTGATATTTGTTATGATGTAGTGCAAAACCATGACTTAAATCTAAACCTCAGTAACTCCTCACTTTTGTGTAATGGCTTTCATGTARAAAATGAATGTTCAAAGGTGTTGGACCACAGTGAAGATCTTGGTGTATCTAATTCAAAACCGTCCAGTGTACCAAATGGTGAATGTGCTGCATCTCCTGATGATGAAGCATTACAGTCTTGCAGYTCCTGCCCTGTAGCAGCACAAGTTGAAGTAATACCAGCTGATCACTTAGTTAATGGCAATGCTAATCATGTACTACTTCCTCATAATGCTAATGAAGAAGAAATGTTAGAGAGACAAGTGGAGCAAGAAAGATTGAGAAACATCGATGCGTTTTCACTTTTACGGCATCGATCGTACAGATTTCTTGTTAACCATTATTGGTCAACRCCAAAAGAAGACAAAGCTGTTGATACATCAGATTTGGAGATAACAGAAGATCCTATGGGTCTTCAGGGAATAGATCTAATCACTGCAGCTCTGTTGTTTTGCYTAGGAGATTCTCCCGGAGGTAGGGGGATATCGGAAAGTCGCGCTGTCGATGTGTATCACGTTGACTTTGGGACCCAAACATTTTCTCTCCCATCTGCTATATTGGCCACAAATACAATGGTGGGGGAAATAGCTTCAGCTTCTGCATGTGATCATGCCAACCCACAGCTCTCAAATCCAAGTCCATTCCAGACCCTTGGATTGGATTTGGTATTGGAATATGTGGCTAGATACCAAACAAAACAGCGTTCAATGTTTACATTTGTTTGTGGACAGTTGTTCAGAAGGAATGAATTTTCGTCGCATTTTAAGAATGTGCATGGAGACATTCATGCTGGCCTGAATGGCTGGATGGAGCAGAGGTGCCCTTTGGCATATTATGGGTGTACGTATTCTCAACGAAGGTTTTGCCCTTCAACACAAGGGGCAAAAATCATTCATGACCGCCACTTACGGTCATTTGGAGTTCAGCCTTGTATATCCACAGTATTAGTAGAACCAGCAAAAAGCTGCTTAATTGGACTACAYAATGACCATCTGAGTAGTCTGCCTTTTGAGGTGCTGCAGCACATTGCTAGTTTCCTAGACGGCTTTAGTTTATGTCAGCTCTCAAGAGTGTCACGTTTAATGAGAGATGTGTGYGGAAGCTTGCTTCAGGCACGTGGAATGGTGATACTGCTTTGGGAGAAGAGAAAGTGCCCAGAAGGAAGTTCTTGGCAGGTAAAGGAAAAGGTAAGTTACTRTTTTTTTTATTGTGAAGGTGAAAGGGAAAGGATTACATTGGTCCTATTTCTGCTTTTCCTCTCAATATTATATTTGTTACTACTGGATTTTGGTATAATAACCTTTCAAGAGATTGTTGTATAAAAAAAATGAAAATTGCTGCAGGTTGTCTCAGTCTTCTCCACACTTGGAGAAGTGGAAGTAGTCTGTCTAGTTTTTCCTGGGTGTAAGTAAATTAACTTCTGTTTCTTCAAATATTTTAAAGTGTTAAATTGATACTCCATGACTTGCTTTAAGATCAGGATTCCATAGAAGTGGAAAAGCTGCCTTTCCTTGCCTGTGTAGTGTTTACAGCAATTTTTTTCTCAAATCTGTTGAGATCATATCTATTGCCTTAGTGCTGAATGCCTTAAAAATTGAAATAATTTAAAACTTTTGGATGACCTTTGTGTAATAGTTTTACCATTCTCCCCACCCCAAACTGCAGAGTATTTGCAGCACTCATTTGAAGCTGCAGAAGTTGATAAGAAAGAACTGTTGTGGCTGGTCTTAAAATACCTTGTCATTTAACTTCTGATTGTATCTATTTTGTGGACATGAAAAATATTGCCTTTGCTTCTTCCCCAGTGTTCAGAGTTGTCTTGGAGTCTCAATCAGCCTGGGACTCTCAGTACCAWATTCTGTATAGTGTATTTTTGTCACATTGATTTTTAGTATGAGTTATTGACAACATCACCTGAAAGTTTTATAGTACAAGCAAGTAATTTCCTGCTCTGARTTCAGTTACCTTAAGACACTGTGAGCCTAAGTGCAGCTTATTTTGTAGGTTTGGCGCTTCAGTACAGCCTTTTGTACTGTGAACGAGTGGAAGTTTGCTGACATTGTGAGCATGGCTGACCACTTGAAGAAGTGCAGCTACAACGCTGTGGAGAGGAGAGAGGAGGCCGTGCCRCTGCCATGCATGTGTGTGACGCGGGAGCTCACCAAGGAGGGACGGTCACTGCGCTCCGTTCTGAAACCTGTCCTTTAAGTGTTGCAGCCACTCCAATTGCACATACACTCAAGCACCTGATATAACCTCGGTAATGTTACGAGACACTTTATTAATGTACTAAAGATACTTTCTAGCTAAATCTACTCTGTCACTGTGTATATAAGGTTTGAAGTGACATTTATTTTTTATAATGCTGTTTAGCTGGAAAGTAATGAAAGTTGCCTTAACGTTCGAAAAATTCGGAACTTGCTGGACAGGGTAGTTTTATCTAACTTATATAATTTAAGAACAATATCCTAAGGTGTGTTTTCTGATTCACTGGTGCCCATGTAGCTGTTGACTGATAACATTTCAAAAATGGCCTCTAAATGGTATCCACATTTGGATAAGAAACACTACACTGTAGTAAGAGGAAAGTCCTGTCCAAATCCTGTACCTTCTGTATCTGGTCTTTTTTTTTTAAACAAATTATAATCCAAATATTTGAAAGATAAGGAAGAATTCCAAACTTTATAATAGATGTCTCAAACACAGCATTTTAAGCACATCTTTTCTCATGAAATCAGTGTTCTGCTGCTCTTCCTAGCTAAGAGGTGATCTAGGATCAGCTTTTTTTTTAAAAAAAAGGTTTTTTAGGAATGATCTAAGTGAATCCAGATTTACAGCAGCCTCATTTTTATTACAACTTTGTTTTGACATGTCAACAATTGCTRTTTTTCTTCTGAACTCTTAACAGTTGTTTTACTTCTGGGAGCAAAACTTTTAGAGCTAAAACCATGGAATACTAGTTTTTACTCTCACACCTACAATTATATCAATGTCAGATGTTCAGAAAATTTTTCCTTGTCTTGCAGTTGGCTGAGGGTGAAATTGCTTGAGCAGTAAGAAACTCAAAGTATGTGATGAACAGTTATGAATTTATTGTGCAGCTAATGAAAGGGCTTTACTTGTTCTGTGGTATTGTGAGATGTATTGTCTCCTTTTCTGTTAATTYGTCTATAAAAATGCTGCTTTTTTAAGGAGCATTTTAAATTACTGGTATAGCAAATGTATCATCTTCATAAGATGAGACATGATTTGTTAATTGCATAAGGCATATCAGAAGTGTTATGTTAAACCACATTTGTGAAACCAATAACTCCAATTTGCTTCCAGTCTTCCATAAGAAAAGATCTTACAAAGAGTTTGTGAACAGAGAATACATGCTATGAAAATGGCCTGGTACAGCAAAACTTCAATAACTTGAACTGACTTTCCAACTTGTTTGTATTACTGTTKGTGTCTCTAGCCTGTTGCACTTAGCAACTGTGCCACAAAGCTAAAACAGAAACAGACCAGAGCTTGGAACAATGAAAAACAGTGTGTATTTCCATTATAGGAAAAAAAAAAAGAGATTAGTATCGAGGAGATGTTTACAAAGATGGCTAAATTTATTACTTGTAATTTCTGTACCGGACACTTGTTTATGGCTMGTCTGGCTGCAGTTCATAGCTTTGGTGTCTGTGCATTTCCCATTCTGGATTCAGTCCAGCTAAACATTCACTGCCTTTTTTCTACTCATAGTGCTACAGGTGCCCAGAAAAAAATAAACAGAACTAGTTCTTCAGTGCCATGAGTTGAAATTATAAGAACTCAAATAGAAGCTTTGCCTGGATCTTCAAACTGCGTGTTCTYGTTCCAAAACTTCTCTTCTTTGTTGTGTGAAGAGAGGAAAGGAGTAAACCCTCTACAGAAGTTAGCAACATTTGCAGTAATTCCTAGCTGTTACCACAGTCTTTTGGAAAGGAGAATCTAGACTCAAGTACAGATCTGACTATAGCAACTGTGTTTTAGGTAGGAATCTTACACCCCCAGCCTGGTTCTTTGAATGCATTGAAATGCTCATTACCCACAAATTCTTCAGTACAAGGCAGGAGATAGGCTTTCATCAGTTCTTGTCTTTTAGCTCTAATGGCTCYTTGCTGCTGCTCCCCAGTGTTTAAAAGTAGTTGTGTGACTGGGAGGGTTCTGAAAGTTGAAGAGATACTGCTTGAATTTATTGCTAAATCTACTTTAAAACATCTGTCTTGGGTTACTGGTATTTTTTAGTGAACAATGTGGTGGTTTTGGTACTCTGCATTCTTTCTAACTCCCCAGAACCCTGATAAGTACAGTAGGCAGGCACATGTCTTGGTGCTTATGGAAAAGAGGATGCTCAGTTAGAGAACTGGTGTTAGAACCTCGCTTGTAGCACAGTGCAGAACTGCATTTAAAGTATCATCAGTTGTTGATCTATTAAGATGAACTTTTAAAGTACTCTTCTTACAAAATAACACTATTTCTCAGTACATGCACTTTTATTTTCAAATGTAGATACAGGCTTTTTTGTTAAATTAGTTTATTTTTTATGAGAATCCAGAGCTATTAAAATATCAATGTTGTAAACAACATCTCTGCCTTGTAAACTGCTCCAATTGCAGGAATACAGTATACTTAGGATAAAACTTTTTTTTTACACTGCTATGCAGTTTGTAAAACATCTATGGTGTATAGTCAGTCTATCAAAATGTGACTTGTTCACATTTGCCCTTGAATTTTAAAAATGTCATATCCCTTTCCTGGTACATGTTCCGTACAGCATATATAGACAGCTGTTCCAGTCTTTCTTTTACTTGATACCACATTGCTACTTTGTTTAAAATATTATGTTTTCTTTTCAATCATTATGCAATTTTTTTTTTCAATGTCTGTTGAAATCCTAATAAAACTTTTGGAGTTTCTCTTTTAGTATGAGTGTATTTTCTTTAAAATTCATCCTCAGCCTTTGGGTGTTCAAGCCTTGGTGCTCAGAGTTTGCCTGTAGGATTCCAGTAAGTACCCAAAAATAGAGTTAYATATGGGAAACTATTTACAAACATTCAAACATTGCATAATTTGGTAGTGGTTAATATTTATACACRTTTCAGAATGAAGATTGGTCATTCATTTTCAGATTATCTACCCATTTCTATTGCTTTAGTCTATTATGCAGCATAGATTCCCTTCCACAATTAAAGGTTTGAGTACATAACATTGAAGCCACATTGTAGCTTGTAGGTTTGTTCTAATTGTTTTTTCTGAATAATAAATTGGAAAGATTATGTGATCAACATGATATGTTCCTGGTTTGCAAAGAACATTTTCAGTGTGTTGTTTTATGAGTAAAGCTTTCTGTAGGAAGTTGTTGGTTAGAATAGTACAGAAACAAATTTAGGGTCTTTAGTTAATGGTTGTATTTCAGACTGCWTATGGAATGGCAAAATATAAATCATGATTAAAATAGAAGACTGCTCAGAAATTGATGTTTTGCCCTGACATTTGCTAATACTGGCATACTAATAGGCTTTACAAATAAAAATGGTACCTATACTAAACTAAGTTCAACCTTAAATACTTGGGACTATTTCAGTTTTTAGACAGACCACATTTTGCCATAACTGCATTAGATATTCTGCTGTGTAAGGAAATACTTTTCATTAACTTTCTTGATGCTTTAAGTATTGTAGGGGATGTGCCTGTATGTTTTAGGTTGTTTTTCTGAGATTATTGCTGCTGAAACTTCTACTGTGTTGCATGTAATTTTCTGAAATGAGATTTAAGTTCAGTGGACAGTTCAATGCCTGCTGTAATATCAGATTTAAATTCCTTTAGTCAGAATGTCTGTTCAGGCAGCTTKGATCATCTTCAGATGAGCAGAACCTAGCAGTTGCTTACAGCACTGAGGAAAAAAGTAGTATTCAGATAGGATTTATAAAAAGTTATGGCATGTAAAGCAGAGTTTAAAGAATGGGAGTCTCATACTGTGCCTTTTGGCACATGGTGAACATTSAAGCAATAATCCAAACTGGAGAGGGAAACTGAATGAAGAGAGAATAACTCGGGCACTGAGTCCCAGCATACACAGACTCTTCTGAGAGACTGTGAGAATGCTGGGAGTTTGACTTGTACATGTTGCAGCTGCATTTCAGTGGTGATTTATCAGTTTTTCCATAATAGCAGGAGTTATCCTGCTTGTGCTTTAATGTGCTTTAGTTGTAAACTGTCTCCAAGCAYTTCTTGCATTCCTGGATCAAATATTAGTTAAGTTGAACACAGTCCTCTCGACTGAATGCAGGGTATGCATTGGATGTAGATTCTGCATACTGGTGGTATCAGAGGCAGTATCTGGTAAGAGTAATAGAAAAGTAAGGTCCTTCAGGGACAGAGGATCCATCTGCTTGATTTTTATTGATATTTGTCAGAAAAAGAGACCAAAAATGTGTTAGGGAATGTGAGGAGCAAGACTGATAGCATTCAGTATAGTTCACTAATAACCTGGTAGTCAGGAAAACATTATTATTCATAGTTAGATGCAGTATGATGGCAAAAGTCCACAYCTCTGCTGTTTTGACAGACTAAATTCTGTGACACATGGAGCAGTAGGTATGTAGCCTCAGATAGTAGAAAAAAAACATGTAGAGTTTAACTGCAAAATATAGGAAAGCTAGAATTTCATTAGGGCTGGATTTGTACAATGAAACAGGAAAATGTGATTTCTGCCTTGAGGATATTTCAGTGTTCTGGTTCTTAGTTTTGTCCTAAACTGGGCTGRCATTTATATATTTAAATCATAAAATGGACGAGCTGCAGGAAAACAGTAGTAGGAAAAGATGAARTGACCTCACAAAATTGTTTCAGTTTCATAGTATCATAATGTTTTATTGAACAGAGAATTTTACAAGATGTTAAAGAGAGAAACAGAAGAAATAGCTTTATATATGCTTTTCATTTAAGATTTGCCTTTTTTTCCCCCCCCAATATATGTTTTCAAGTATGTAACAGTAGAACTACCTTCAGGTTTACTGTGATTTAAATGGAGGCAAATCTTCTAGTAAAAGGAAAGTTGGGTTGCATTAGTATTCATAGCACAGGGATAGGCTGCAGGACAAACTAATCTGATTATGTGACTGGTTAGCAAATGAACAATCAACGACCTGGCATGAACCTACGTTGGACTTTGTTCAGAAGTGTTAATGTTTGATTGTTATGTGTTGTGTAATCTTCTGAATATTGTGTTCTCTTTAGTGTTTTAATTATATAGTCATGTTCCACATGTGATTCCGGAGGTCTTTGCAGTAAACAGGAAATAGTGTGCTGCTTAAAGAGATTTGAACCTTGGTTAAGGTAAAATATTAGYGCTATGAGCTGTGACAGCTGTTTCTGAGCATCAGCTGTCTGGAGTTTCACGTCATTGTGTATTTGAAGRGGAAGGGATGACTGGATGCCGTGTTGCCTAAGCAAGGTGGCTTTTCTTACAAGGAAGATTTTTATAAGGTACAGCACTGGGCACGTGTTTTTTAATATACAGTTGGGTAGGATATTACAATGCAGTAAGACTACTGAGTAGATGGGATTGCATAGAACAAAAATTGCTTCCATATTTTGTCATAAAACAGATCATCCAAGTGACCTGCATCTTTGACATCAGTTAAATGGAGTTGTAATCATATTTTTCAGCTGATGCCATTTTGGATACACACAGAAGCCTTTATATTGAAGGTTAGAACCAAACCAACCAAGAAAAATACCCCACACCAAAAAGAAACCTACCTCAACAGCTGGAAAAATTTTCWGTGACACCTTTTTTAATGCATAAACAGTTTTGATTAATGGTTGTTAGGAGAGCCTGGGAAGTAAACAGAAAATGCAGTTTCTGTAGCTTGTTCAAATGAAATCTCCTGCATGTGGATAAGCAAGTGCATCTTTTTAATGAAAACCAAAACAAAACACAAAAGCTGTATGATTRGCAATATTATTTTTCTACTGTACTTTTGATACTCAAGTGAAACTTTAATGATCCCAGATTTGCAAATTTTACCATCCAGAGGGAAGAAGCTCTGTTTGAAGAGACTGGACATTTAAGAGAGTGTGGAAAACACTATGTAGCAGCTGTGAGAGGTGTGACAAAAACGTGGGAGAAACAGCCCTGCAGACACAAAGGGTCAGGGGGAAGGAGGTCCCTGATGTGGGAACCGATTCCCCTGCAACCTGTGCAAATGACCATGGTAACTCAGGTCATTCCTCTAGCCCATGGAGGACTGCAGAGGAGCAGGTATCAGCTCTGCAGCCAGTGAAGGACCCCCTGTGGGCTGCAGGTGGATCTACCTTGAGGGAAGCTGCAGTCTGTAGAAAGCCCCCACAGGAGCAGGCTTCTGGCAGGAGATTCTGCCCATAGAAGGGAGTTCATGCAGGAGCAGGTTTTGTGKCTACTGCATTTCTACTACATTAAATAGTCCCAGAATAACACACAGAAACMTGTATGGATTAGTTACTTTGTGTAGAGGTATGGTAAATAAGGTTGGCCAGAACATCCATAGATGAAATAAAATGTAAGTAAGAAATCATCAAAATAGGTGAGGAATATGGAATCAATGGTTTTGACAGTTAAGGTAAACCGTAACTGATCTTTAATTTTCCTCTGACCAYGGATATGCTCTCTGCAAAAGTGGGTTTAAAAAACACTACTCTAAAGKTAGGGCACAGCCTGCCTTTGGAATATTCTATTTGAGCTTTAAGCTACTCTTGGCTGACAACAATTGAACAACTTACTGTTAACTATGGTACTTAGTGAGAACAACACACGGAGTGAATGAATATTCCCTGGCAGCTGTGGTGACCTAGCAGAGCTTGCAGAAAAATTAACAAGTGGCCAACTGATGCATGCCATGGGACTTCAGATCTTGAGCAAAGTACCTGATGGTTGCATGAAAGTCATAAGAGCATGTTTTTCTTTCATATTTTGACCAGATGAGAGTGACTACTTACATCCATGGTGGTAAAARTTTTAGAGTTGTGCTCAAGCTGAAATTATCATGAGGCTCATTATCTGGGGTCTCACCCACAGTAAGGGTAAGTGACCCCCAGACACATGTGACCACAAAGCTTGTAATTGCAATTTTTCTCATGAACTTACTCATAATGCTACTTTTGTAAGGAAAAAATAGTAACTGTTTATTGCTATATGGATCATATAGATGTAGTCACATTTAAATGAAGTGAGCTGCTAAAACTATGACTATAGTAATTCTTTGAAATCCATGAAGAGTTAATTTTATGCTTAGTTGGAGCAATATATCAAATGAATTGGTTTCTATCTCCTTGAATTTATGCAGGTAGTAATGTTTGAACAAGATGTGCTATAGCAAAGCGAGTATTAATAAATACAGATTAATAAATATAAAATAAAACCACTCACTCTCTAGTGGTATGGACATAAACCTTAACAGAACTTAGCAAAGGCTACCAGTAACTACCAGATAGATTTGTTATATCAATAACAACTTTCCACAGATTTTTGAGTGGTTTTGGTCTCAGTAGAACAATCTGAAGTTTGTTAGTTTATGTGTTATACATATTCAAGGCATAGACGTTTGTACATGTTCACATTCTCTCATATGACAACACTATTACTAAATTTACATAAAGAGGTGTTTGTGGGGAAATGAGTGTATTAATTTGACTTCCATGCAATTTTCAGGCTGTTCTAATCCAGGTCATGTGGGTTGCTGCTTAAAATACAACTCAGTTCTAAACCAAAGTACTAACTCTCCAGMTCTGAAATAAGCCCTTCTAGGCAATAATGTGCCATTCATCCATCACTCTAGTCCATTGCCATGAAAMAATTCAGTAGCTTTCCCTTTTGTAGGTCTCAAGTCAATGGCCCATCCCTAAAGAAAAAGATGTTATATTTGCAAGCATTTCTGAATGGCAGAGAACTGCAATTTTCAAAAAAAAGAGTATACAGTACCCAAATCAGTTGCTGAAGTTTAACAGTCGCCTTTACATTTTGAGCTGATGGTGAACTTTAATGAAATCCACAGAGATTTACAAAAAAACATGGCTGAGGGAAGCAGTAGGAAAAGGATCAGTCTCTCTTGGTGTCTGGTTAGTTCAAACAAAGAAGAGCTTCTTTGCARTATTTCCTTTCTCCTTAATTTCTGTAATTTTCTTGGCATGGTTCAAAAAATAATGTCCCACTGGCTGTTCCCACTGAGATTTTTAATCTGCAGTCATACTAGTGTAAATTATGTATGTAAAAGACCATTTTGCATAGCTTTAGAAACAGCAATTTATTTTCATAAAGTCTTAAGTTAAAACTTCCACCTGTGTTAACTACCCATGACTTTAAAAAGACAGTCTGAAAGCACGGAAAATTAAATATGTGTTTCCAGAAGTACATAATCCTTTATGTGGTAATAAAGTCAAAGGAGGGTATGGATTTATCTGTTACTTATCAGAAAGTCTTAGCTTTCGACTTCCAAAAAATGGTTTTGCTGCTGTCAACTTTGAATCTTTCTGCTAGCAAATGAAGACACTGACAGTCAGTGCTTTTTATTTTGTGCTTTTTAAATACGAAGAAAGAAAAAYCCACCTTCTGAGGTTTAGTGTTTAACACAGTTAGAGAACCTCATTTGAGTAAGATTGGTTTAACTTTCCCAACAAAAACATGGAGACCAGAATGATATGAATTAATGCCTGTTATTAATATATGAATCTGTTAACTTTTCTATTAGCTTTATCTCAGAATAGAAAAGGCACATTTGGCAACAATATTTTATCTAGCACTAAGCTTTAATGATCTTAGCTTGAGAATGTGTACTAATGGAAGAGTGCAGATTAGTTAATGTATAAAAGTAAACCAAGAAGGAATCTCTAAAAATTAKATCTCAGTGCTATTTTTCAGTAAACTTAAAACCACTTCAGAGGGCACAGGTATAAGAATTTTCAGACATCTTGTATAATTACAGTTTCATGCAGTAAGGAATAAAMAGTAAGCACTGAGAAAGATAATGTCATTTGAAAATTCAAGTGTTCTTATAGCTGTTCAAGACAATGTATGTATAATTCAAGTGTAACTCTACATGGAGAATATTTGAAGTGTGTGCTGCACTTCAAAGGCTGTTGTAATGCTGTTGATTAACATGACTGATCTGGTTTTGRGCAGATCTTCAAAATCCGTTATTCTTTCAAACAGGTGAAGAAAAAGCAAGTGATCAGCTGCTCACTTAGGGGCCAGGTACAGCTCAGCTGTGGTTTCTGTGGCATTACCTTGAGGGATGGCTGTGCTAATGGGGAGGCATCTGTGTGAGAATTTGAGCTCAAGTGGAAACAGGTTACTATGGTACACAGCAACATACACACACCAAATTAAGTAGCAGGAGTCCCCTGTCTATGATCTAGTCYGCAAAGTATGTCATACACATCTCCTGGTTCTTGGCTGCAAGCTGTTGCCATGGCCTGTGGAAGGTTGCTAAGTTGTGGGCTGTTTACACTCTCATTCTAGACTGCAATTCCTGTTTCTTTATATCTGGATGAAAGTAGTGTTTGTTTCTTAGCAAAGATTATTTGTGTGCCAGGTAAGTGAATTTAGGGAAGCTTGCCAAATCAGCCAAAATAAAGAGATGTGCAAAATAAAGAAAATTTGCTAAATGCATGAAACTAGGAAGAGAAGCAGCAGCAATGTGTTGTATTGATGCAGTGATACAACATTAGATTCATAAATGGAAAGAAGATAAGAGAGTAGATACTCTGTATGCTGTTACATACACTTGAGCATGAAATCTCTGTTTTAYTAGATTTAGCTGGTGATATAGCCTCTTCTTATTTTTTGTATGTGGTGGGACTGTTGGGTAGGGTGCTTTCTGAATTTTTTTTTTATTTCTACTGCCACTTTTCCTAGACCTTAAAAATAACGTGTTGATCTAAAAATAACTTCTGTATTTATTTTTTGATCCAGTTTCAGTTTAAGAAAAAGGCTTTAAGTTGTTTTTACATTTTTTAATATAATTGGAAAAATAAATTGATTGGTCAGGTCAGTCACCAATTAGTTTGATTTCCTGTACTATCAGGAGCATATAATAACYACTGAGACTTGTATACGTAAATGAATAATTGTTTCTGTTCCCTTTTCTGATACTGGGCCATGGCTTGAAGGATAATATCCTTCAGTTTGCTTAATTTTTTAAAAAACAGTAAAGGTTTCCTTKTAGTGTTCCAAAGCCATTTAATCATTATACAATAAAATGGTTTTATTTCTAACTCACTTAAAATCTAGGCAGACTATTCAGTAAGACTTCAATTTTTTTTAGGGCGTTTATTAAATTCCAGTCAGTTGTGGAGCTAGAAACATATTACTTAAGCACATATTGAGAAGGAAGTTTTCTTSTCAAAGTTCCTTTCCCATGGTTGCTTTTCTCACCTTTTACTCACATCTAATGGTGGTGTGACTTCCTGAAATGYTGGTCATACATAAAACAATTGTAATTAAAAAGCCTGCATAATGAAGAGTAAGCAGTTAATTTTTTCTTAAAATTGCCCCAGGAGTATAATATACAGGAACTTTCTATCAATCAGTAATTTTCTGGGATCCCATGAACAGTGAAACTCTGCACAGGTACAGAGGGTGCATTAGACAGGAGCACAGTTAGTAGGACCTGTGAGCATTGGCTTTTGAAAGTGGAAGAATTATTTAAGTCCCCACAGAAAAAAAGGCAGGCACATTGTTCTACTTAAAAGCTAATCTGTTATATTGCACRTAAGTTTTGGGTCAGATTTCATTCTCTTAACTAATGAAATAAAGTTTTCCTATTCTGTACAGTCAAGTATTTGTTTTTACACTGTCTTGTTTCTAAACAGCCAAAACATTTCTTTTTTCTTTTATGTAGATATTTTAATTAGAAACTTGATGTAACATTGGTGGTAGCAGGCTGGTTTCAAAAATGAAGCTTACAGTGAATTAATATTGTAATGATTACTGCTACATACTGGTTTTCACTCAAGAAGYTCCAGGTACTTTGATCTCCAAGCACCTGGCCTCTCATTTTTTGTGCCAGGCAGAAGAGCCATGTTCCTGCTAGGGCTACCAGAACTCTGGGTTGGCTTGGGTCACAGCATCCCAGTGCAAATACACCACAGATGACCTGGAGCATCCCTCCAAAAACTGTGTGGCTCGCTCTGGGCAGGAGAAGAGCCATGTGCTGGACTAGTCTGCAATATTCATSGATTTCTGGACATTGATGAGGCTGACTGGACATCCTGAAAGGGCCCTGTGCTGAAATATGTTGGGACTTTTTCCAGCTCCMAAGGCATATGAGGCTGGGGAGGATGCAGATGGCTTTATTGGACATTGAAAAAAGAAACCTACCAGACCAGTTATTCCTGTATGTATTTCTGTAATGTTTACTGTAATGTTACTGTGTACTTATACTGCCAAGTTACGTCTAAAAATAACAAACTTTTTTTAAAAATACGCTACACAAACCCCCATGCAAAAGTGGAAACCATCTCCTGTAGTGTCCTACCTATTGTTGCASAATAATTTTCCAACACAATTCCTARAATGGTCAATYCTGACAGAACTTCTGTAGCTTATTCTGCATAAAAGGTTGCTCCTGGCAATAAGCAGCTAAAATGGTTCATGCAGTTATCAGTGCTCTGACACAGCTCAACTTAAAACTAAAAATTATGGATAGCAGTGCTTACCTGTTAACAAATTCTTTAATTCTTAGTCTTCTTTCAGTCTTCAGTCAATAAAGGTATTTCTTAGCTGCTGTATTTTAAAATTAGAAGTATTGGTGAGAGCATTAGTTCATAGTTCTATCAGAATTGATATGAGAGGGACACTTATAATTCAATTAAAAGGTCTGGGTCCATATATTGATTAGTTTAGAGTAATCAACATAATCACCTTTCATTTAAACCAGTGGTTTTGCATTATTTGTGTTAGAATGGGGTTTCTTTTATGTTTAGTTCAATCTGTTTGAAGAAGTACAGGCTGTCTAAATTTTTCAGCAAKGAACATTTTACCTAAATCACTAATACATCTAAATCAGCTTATCACATAATATAAATGTTTGCCTTTTCACAAGCAAGACTGCGTGCCATGTGCTGCCTTTCTCTTTTCTATAATTAGCAGAAACATTTGGAAATYGCAGTAACACTTTCTCTGTATCTTTACAAGAAAGAAAGAAAATCACCAAAAAAGGGAAGAAAGGCAAGTCTAGGAAGGAGCACTGCTAATCTAAACATCACCCACAACTTGCAATCAGGGACATCCCCTCCCTTCTCCAGCCAGATCTTTCTGTATTTGTGTTTTGTTTTTGTTATTCAAACTCTCTCTCTTCACTACAGATTTCCCTACTTGGAAATATTATCATCTGAGATCACTGTACAGCAAAACCAAACAAAGCTGTTCCAAGCTGCAAACTAGGCTATGGGGTAAAAGTTTGAAATCAGTAAAGAGCATGTACACTGCAGACACAGGCTACCCCAATGTGGAAATATTAAGTTCATCTGTCATTTTAGTAGWATTCACATTGATCAGATAACTGTGTGCTGTCTCTATACCTAGTAGACACTTTCCAAGTCAGAAAATTGTGAAGAAAAATATGACTTYCCACCTGGAAAGCTGAATTTTGAACTTCTATATACTGTCAAACTTCTCAACTACTGTCTTTACAAAARTTTCAGCCAGCAATGCTTTGCCCTTTTCTGACTGTAACAAATGGTTTAAAACTCTTGGGCTCACAAAAATACCATGACAATTTTATCCCTGAGAGACTATAAGAAATTGGACTTCTGCAGAAAGTTAGAACTGTCATTCTGCAATAGTGTAGTACACAGAAAGTGAGAATGCCTTTAAATGTGTTATACATGGCTCCAGATAAAGTCACAGCTCCAATTTCTGGACATTCAGACTTTTCCCTAGAATCCTTTAAATACATTAAGCATTATACAGTATACATTTCTGCCATTAAGCAGAAASCTGAAGGCATAACTAATGGCTGGTTAATGTTGATACACAGCCTCAGTGGGTCCTCCTGTGAGATCYCCACCACATGCACAAATTTTGGATAATAAACCAGCTGGAAATTACATAAGGCTACTACCTATTGGTACAATTTAGGTGACATCCACGGAGCAACTGATTCTTGCAGAAACTGTGGTCTCTCAAGTCCCTTCTTACACACTAATGCTGTGTTAAAATAAGCTCCTTTTTTTTTTTCCCATACAATTCTTCCCCTTTTGCATTTAGCAAATGCCTGGGATGGTAGCAGCAACAATAAACTGAAGGCTTTAAAATAAACTTGGCACTAAGCCTCACTGTGTTGCTAGTTCACTGTTCGATTTGAGGTCAATCGAGGCTTCCACTCAGCAAGTGGCTGCTGTAAGTTCACTGAGAGATCCTAAGCAGCTGTGAGGAGCACAAATGCACAGCATTTATTATTACAGTGCAGACAGACCACTAAGATGGCAGTTTGTTCCCACAGGAATCAGCAATTGGCAACAGTTTTTGTGACAGTTAAAAACAACTTGATTATTAGGGTTTTGCCCCTTTGTGCCAGAGCTTTTTGATGGGAACTGTAAGGCTTGCCAAGTTGGAACAAGGACTTACTATAGTGGGAAAAAAAAAAGGAAATAGTCATGTTTAATTTGTGGTTGTGAAAGATGAGAGGATTATAGGGAAAGCTTTTAGGTTTCRGTATAATGTTGGGGACTGTAGGGGAAGAGCACTGGCCAGGCAGTACTAAAATAACAGGTCATTTTGGCAAAGGAAACTCTTGTTAATTCCTTAAGAGGCTTAGGGTGACACTTAAAACTAACTTTAGGGTTATGGCAATGGCTGAACTGTGGAAGCACTTCATCAACTCCTTCAATCCCAAATACTAACAGTAAATGGAACTCCTCCCTACCTCCCCTGCCTTTACTCCAGCTGAAATTCCAGTTTAGAAGATGACAAATCATAGACTATGCAAATGTGACGGGAAAAGAAACCATGCATTTGCCTTTGCTTCTTGTCCTAAAAAACAAACCTTACAGTACCTTTAGCTCYTCAGTCTCAGATCTAATGCTAATAAATTTTATCCTGTCTACAGATGTGACTCAGCCTGTAATTTCACSAATAGGAACTGCTCTTCTGTTCCCACTATCCCCAGCCATGGGAYGTCCCAAGACAATCCACATCTCTAGTTTTTATCTCAGTCTTGCAGGATCCATCAGTAGATCCAGTTTTTCAGCCCGTCCTGYTGATGTCTTATCCTAACCCTAATCTGCAGTAGGGCTTTTGAGGAAACCACAGGAAATCARGCTGGCCTCTTTCTGTCATCTTTAACCTTAAACACACAGTATTGAGTGGCACAAAATGGATTAAGGCAGATCCTGGAGAAGAAGTGGACTGAATTATTTTTAAGGATACTACCGACACATCAGAGTCTATGGAACAACTTTTTATTGCTCCACAAGGCTTACAGGTCTAAGATGAGGACTCAATATTTACAGGCATAAATCAGTTCAGATTTGTACAAAGATGGAGGTTGCTGGTCTCTCTTTACTGGGGCTTAGACAACAAACAGCCAGGAACTAAACAGTCCATCAGACATACTACTGGATCCTGCAGTTTCTTAGCTGAGTCTGTGACTGGGATGAACAGAAGCATATGGTTTTGTGTAGACACAATATGCTGGGGTGGTTTTAGGACTCCTGACATGCTCAAGCTTTAGGATAAAACCCTGAAGTTGTCACAGTCTGTCTCGTCCATGCTGMTAAAATGAAGGTGTATGATAAAGAGATAGATATTTGAAAGACAATTATGAGACAGGATATGGGTAGGTTGACTCTAGGGTTGAGCAAGAACAGAGATTAAAATGTACTGCACCGTTCCACAAAGACAGCAGTGCTACAGTGAAGCCAGCAGAAATGGAGGACAGCAAGAATTCCATTTGCTTYGGTTACATCTGGAAAAGTGGTGGAATATCACTTACACAAATTCAATTAGTATCAGTGAAAACTGGCTAAAGCACTCTTAAAAATAAATTTGGCAGCACATACACTTCAGTGTCATCACCCCTGAATAAAGGAAACAAACAGCCATGTTTTCAGGCAGGATTTCTTTTGACTCATTGAAAGGCCTTCATCCTGTTCCCAGAACTTGACCTAAATAAAGTTACCACTCCTCTGTTTCTGTCCTTAAAAGCTTCTGAAATGGGTGTATTCAAGCAGGGACCGCCCTACAAATGGTTGGACTGTACCCTTTTCTTCAGTCTTTTCAAGTCCTGAGTGTTGCTGTACGTAGGAGTTGCCAAATTATCCCCTTCTGGCTGTAAACAGAATGCGTGCAATGAACTCCAGATTTCTTTTAGAAGCTTTCTCACCTCCCTCAGCATTTCACATTTCTTTTCTCACCACGACTGGCTGGCTGTGAGCGGGGAAGACACAAACATCATGAACACTAAAGCGTTATTTGCAGCCAGTCCTTGTTTGTAGCGGCACGTAAGGCAATTTGTAATGATGTGTTTGCTGCGCTAAATTAAGCCTGGGCTCTTGGGAGGAATTGCAGTGGCTTCCTTTAATGCAGCAATAATCCTTGTTAAAGTCAGCATACGTGACGCGTAGCTTTTGGCAACTAAGAGAGMCAGTGTTTAGCTGCGGAGAGGATTTTCTATCCCCACTTTAGGAGGCGATGGGGGGTCGGTGTTGTTTGAACTCCCAGCCGCTACTTTCGGCGGGGAGCTTGCCTCGGCTCCGTGCGTGCGGCAGCCTCAGTGCCCGAAACAACCGGGAACAGCCCCCACCGACGGAGCCACCGCTCGGGCAGGGACAGTGTCCAGGCCAGGGGCAGTGTCCGCGGCGGTGTCCGGGGCAGGGGCGGTGTCTGGGCTAGGGGCAGTGTCTGTGGAAGTGTCCATGGTAGGGGTAATGTCCAAGCCAGGGGCAGTGTCCGGGTAAGCGCCCGGGCCAGGGGCAGTGTCCGGGTAAGTGTCCGGGGCAGGGGCGGTATCCGAGTAAGTGTCCGGGCCAGGGGCAGTGTCCGGGTAAGTGTCCGGGGCAGGGGCAGTGTCCGGGTAAGTGTCCGGGGCAGGGGCGGTGCTCGGCCCCCGCCGCGGCGGAAGGGCGGGCCCGGGCGGCGCCCCAGCGGCGGCCCTGTTCCCGGCCGTGCCGCAGCAGTAGCGGAACTCGTCGTTAGGCTCCGTTCTTTGTGCAGCAGTTAAGATGCTGTTCCGCTTCGGCGTGGTGCTGCCCGCCCGGGTGACGGAGGGCGGCGCGGAGCTGCTGGTGGCCGGGTCGCGGCCGGAGCTGGGCGAGTGGGACCCGCGGCGCGCCGTGCCCATGAGGCGGGCGCGGCCGAGCGCCCCGCTGCCCGCCCAGGAGCCCGCGCTGTGGCTGGCGGAGGTGGCGCTGCCGGACGAGGACGCCGCCAGCCCCTTCTGGTACAAGTTCCTGCGGCGGGAGGGCGGCCACTTTCTCTGGGAAGGTAAAGAGGGGACCCCCTCACCGCCCCTCGCAACCCCGGCGCCTCCCGGCCGCAAGGACGTGCCGGCCGTGCCGGGAGGGGCGGTGTCGGCGGCTCTCCCCGAGGGCTGGCTCCGGCTGCTGCCCGCCCCGGCAGCCCCGCCTGCTTCCTGCCCCGGCCCGCAGGCTGTGCCGGCTGCTGCCCGCCCCGGCAGCCCCGCCTGCTTCCTGCCCCGGCCCGCAGGCTGTGCCGGCCGGCCGGACCCGGCCGCTATGTCCCTGAGCTGTACCTTCCCGTAGAGCCGCCCAGGCTGGCGTGGCGTGACGTGGGTGCTCGCAAACAAAAATATTTTTTTACTGTGTGATGGAGGCGGGTGAAGGCAGAAGGAGGGTGCCTTTCTAGGTTGGTAAAAGTTATTTGAAACTGTTTCATTTTTCCTCCTTACTGTAGGCATCCATTGCCATGATGWTTTGTTTTGTTTTGTTTTCTTYCTTTCCCCAGAAGTAAAGAATTCAGGATCTCCTAGTATGCACTGTGATGTGGGTTGTTATTTTTTTTTCGCTCAGGTGAAATGTCACGATGGCATTTTCAGGCTGGTAAACTTTACTCTTGTGATTTCTTAAAGGAAAACACAGGGAGAAGATCAATTACAGCTTTTCCAGTCTYGTTGCTATTTCAGTAGTACTTCCACCGTGTTTTCCTCCTGCTATGTGTTTTCAAATGTTCTGTAACTCCAGTCAGTTTCCATGTGCTGTTCTAGTATATTCAGGTATCTTAAATACAAGAAACACTCAGACAATTGTCTGCTGAGTCAAATAAAGCTCTAAATATACCTCCTGTTACTGAGGAATGGCTCTGACCTAGTGAATGGAAGACAGATCACTTGGTAATTTGTGAGGGTATTTTTTTAACTCACATTGTAGAGCAGTTACTCTTCACCCATTTTAAGAATACRTACCACACTTCTGAACTGCCTTTCTGTCATGTAGACTAAAACATGCATGTTGTCATAACTGTTGCATTTGTTTGTTCTTCTTTATGCTAATAAAAGACTTTGTGTTAATGCTRCATTCACAGAAGTTTACATCATGGAGGACTATATACATTGTACAATAGTAATTGTTTTATTTAGCAACTAAAACAAATAGTATATTCTTGCTCTTTTAACCATGTTTTTCTTTTCCAGAATTKCAGGAAAAGTGAATTTATGGAATAAAAATCTTTACATCTGTCCAARGAAGCAGAATTGAGTCTCTTTTGAAGGTGCCAAGTTGTCCATAATATGACARTGATACTGGTATATAAAGCGGTCCTCACCATGCAGAATATATAAATAATAGTAGAATTAGAAATAATTAGAATTCTMTAGAAATAATAGAGAATAACTACAGAGAATCAGCAATTGTAAGGTCRATGGTTACAGTCTGGTTTGGAAGTAGKAGTAGCTCAAATCATTGTCTGTTCCAGGGAGCACATGTAGGAAATGCAGTCAGAGTAATAAACATACTGTGTTCTGGCAGATTTGCTGTTTTAGGATTAACCTGTGTGTCATTTTGTTCTTGTCATTGTGAATGCTCAGGAGTTTGAGCTTAGTGCTTAGCTGGAATGACAGAAAGTAAGYGGGCATATCATCYAAATGCAGAAGAGTTTTTTAATTAGTCATTCATAGTAACAGTTTTTTCCTCAGTTGATATTTACAGGAGAGCGCAAATTTGCTTAAACCTTGAAATTTATTGTTCTTCATGTATTACATGAAAGGAGCTTAAGGATGTTTTCCTATTCAATAACAGGAATCTTGCAGTTATTTTTAACCTGTTCTAATGTTTTTTTTTATTTTTGTTTTTTTTTAACTCTTGATCAATGAAAGTTTTGGCTGTCATCTGTTTATTCTTATAAAAACTTAAAAAAGAAACTTTAAAAGTCAACTCCCATCTTAAAGAAAAGAACATTTTTTTTGTGCTAAACAACTTCTGTGCCTTGTCTCTTTAGTATCCTGCATCTTTAGAATTAAAATGTGCTTTGGGAAACTCTTAGCACTTACAGAGCATCTGCAGTTTTGAAGACATGTTTATGAGGGATAGAAGAAAGTGCAGAATGATACTTGCTTGAAGTTTATGAGTTGAGGCATTCATCTGTAACCAGAGGAACTCTAGTCCAGTTATGCTTGTCAGATGTTTMCATATATTGGATGTTGAAATAATGTTCTGTTTTTAAGAACATTACTTCAGTTTTTTTTATTAAGACGTGTATGTGAGAATTCCAGTGGCAGTGCATATTGATAGTACAATACCTAGGGTATCATATATTTTGAATACAAATTGCAGCAATTCCAATGCAGTGGGGAGACTGAAATATAAAAGTGGGAGWAGTTATTTCTGTGGCTAGAAGAGTCAAAGTCACAGGCCAGTGTCCTGTGGCTTTTGGTAAGAAGCTTTCAGGCAAGGCCTGGCCTGTGCATGATTCGATGGCCTGTTGCTTGTGCCTGGAGGGAACAAGTTCCCCTCCCTAGGAGGAGGAGGTGGGAGGTGAGAGTCCCCTGTGCTCCTGAAGGATCAGATACTTGCCCCTGCTCTCCCAGATTGATATTGCTGGTCTGCATCCAGCACCTGTCCCTTAAAGCTACTGAGCATTTCTGGCTCAGGTCTCATGAGCTGTGTGGGGTTTCTTCAGGGT
Organism: Alauda arvensis; assembly: GCA_902810485.1. Lineage (NCBI taxonomy): Eukaryota > Metazoa > Chordata > Aves > Passeriformes > Alaudidae > Alauda > Alauda arvensis. Next base: position 190,100 of record CADDXX010000422.1, on the reverse strand, counting down.
TGGTACTTGCTTACCTACTGTGAAACCTGAAGCCTGCTATCCAGGAGGGTTTGTGATATGCTGTGGGATATGTGGAAACAGGTTGGTTATGCTGGGCTTTATAATCTGGGAATAGGTTTAGAAAAACTAAATTCATGTATGTACTTTTTTTTCCCCTGAGCTGCACCTATGTCTGTCTGTGTACTTTGTTTTTGATGTTGATTCTTCAAAACTGGACTTAAGATCTCTCTGCTTGGAAACTAAAAGTATTTTGTGCCTATTGTCAAAACGAAATAAATACAAGATGAAAYTTATGCTTGAATTTGTTTTTGTGAGTTTATGATGGAACGCTCATCTGTGCCTTTATCCCCTTTTTTTCATCTGAGTAACTGTAGGTACTAATCAAGGAACATGCTGCATAAAAGGACAGAGAATGTACTAGAGGTATGCCCAAAATTGTATTTTGAGATTATGAAATACAATGTGCTTGACACTAAATTTTTGGAAGGGGAAACATAAATTATATAAAAACCTACATAAGCTTATAGTATGTACATAAGCTTGTATTGTAAAATATTGATCCTTTGTTGCCCAGAGAAATTGTGGATGCCCCTTCCTTGAAGTGTTGAAGGCCAGGTTGGATGGGGCCCTGAGCAACCTGGTCTACTGAAACATGTCCCTGCCTGGGGAAGAGGTGGGAGGCTTGGAACTGGATGRTCTTYAAGGCCACTTCCAACCCAAACCATTTTGTTATTCTGGTTTTTGTGTGATTTTCGTGTAGTTCTTTATTTGGTATAGATAGAGGCTTGACAGATACAGTATCACCAGTGATAGCAGGGTCAGCTGATATTCTAGTAATTTTTTCAGGTGAGCAGAGCCTTAATGGTTAAAAAAAACCCCATCTCTAGTTTTTTTGGGGAAGGAGGAAGAGAGAAAAGTAGGTGTATTGTTTTCAAGACAAAGCAATACAATACAGTGCAATTTAGAAACAATTATGTTATTCAGCCTGTGTTATGTTGGTCTTCCAACATTTCCAGTTCACGCTTCTGTGAGCCTGTRCAAACCCAAAGATTGGTAAATTTGTGGAGAAGTAAAGGTATTCACATCATTGTAATACAGTCAGAAATAAATTCTGATCATAGGTTTCAAGGGATGATTTTTTGAAAACATCAGTGATAATAAAGCACATAAAAATTTCATTTTTAAAGTGTGTTGAAACTTAAAGCAATCTGACTTCTAGCCTCAGCTCTTTGAACAAAACAGGTGTAATTTCTTGATTTAAAGGAGGAGATTCTTGCAAGGCTGTATGAGAAGGTAAGGTCTGTTTGCCATTTGCAATYGAGAGATTGTAACAGAACAAAAAATACTTGGGGCTAAGCCTTAGCAGGATACACAAAGTAAAAATTCCTTTGAGGCCATTCCAAGAAGTGCAGTTGGATACAATACTAATTTCTGTAACTGACATCCATTTTTTTCCTTCTTTTTTCTCCAAAGCTAATCTTCAGATCCCTAAAATAGGTAGCAGTTCCATTATTAAAAACAAACAAACCAAAACCAAACCAAAAAACCCAGCAGACCCTGAAGAGTTACATTTCTCCATGGCTCTTTTAATGCAGATGTTTCATGTAGTGCTGTTCCCACTGGGTGGTGCCAGATTCCCTGTGTATGGCCAGTGGCTGCCCAGCRTCGTGCAGCTTACTTGCATGTTTCATTGGTATTTAGTGTGATCTGTTCTGCTTTTGAAAATCCAGAGTTTGACTTATTTTCCCTATCCCAGTCTCGTTCTGAAGTAGGTGGTGACTAGAAATGAACATAAAGCACGAGTTGTGTGATAGCTGAATAATTGTGCATCACAGAGATTTCATTCCTGCAAAGCTGTTGCTTTCTGGACAGTGCTAGATACCTTAACACCTTTCAGATGTGACAAAACTTAGCAAGTAGGATAACTGAATTCTTCAACCCAATACTACTTTAAGGAATGGAAAGAAAATTTGGTTACAAAGTGCAATAGCTCTTGGTGTTTTGTTCTTCAACCCCCTCAAGATGTATACRTACATAGCATGCATTTTGGTGCAATTAAATGGCAGCAAGATTCTCATTACTTTCTATCTGCTTATCAGCATTAACCAGCTTATACTGAGCAGGCAGCCAGACATCAGTAAAACGATGCAGAGTGGCCTATGTGAAACTGCAAAATTACAAAAATAAATACATATGCTTGGCATTCCTTTGGGTTTGGCAGGCATGTATMTTTTCCTACCCACAGAGATAATCAGAGGCCAATTCTGATTTCTGTGAAAGTCTAATTAAAGCCTTTGTGGTTATAATGGCAATTTCACAATAAATGCATTGTTTATGCAAATCCCGTACTTACCATGCTTCCTGTCCCTCATTTCCAAGTGGTGGTAGCATGCAGTAGGGCACAACTTATTTTCAGTGGCAAGAAATACTGAGAAGTGATAAATAATTGGGCTGATACTTTGGTTAAGGTGTTGCTGYGGTTGCTATTTTGATGTAGCTCATTTCCTGCTTATCTTCTGGTATGATAGAAAGTCATAATCAGTAGTAGACAGTCTCTAGACCCTAGAGAGTGTCAAAGCAAATAGGAAGATGGTATTAGATTGTGCATTTTGTTGCTATCAGCCATTATTCTCATATCTATGTTTCCTTTAGTCTTATTTCTATCATCTGTCAGAAAAGAATTTTCCTCATGTCTTTTACATGAAGAAAAATTCCTTTTAGTTGCTTTCCTCTGACTTCATCTGCATCATTAAACCACGCATTTGGTTAAAATCTCTTACTACAGTAGAATTTCACACTGAAAAACACCTGGGCCTGAGCAGACCTAGAGAGAGAAATAAAACATGTTTTTGAAAGTTGCCTTTGAAAAATCTGATTTCCTTATATCTGATTTTAAAAAAAAAGAAAAAGAAGAAAACAAAGCCTTGGTGATTAACAGCATTAAGTGTTGGAAATGGCTTTCTTGTAAACTATTTCATTTTAATTCTGATATGACTTCAAAATACAATTCCATGAAAAAATTTTCTTAGGATATATAAATAGACTAAAAAGTCTCAAATTCAGCCTGGATTTTAATAGAATTAAAACTTTTTTCCATGGTTCTATKTAGCAGCTCAACTAAAAGGGAAGTTGAAACAGTCTGCTTTATGTCTGGTAGGATGTAAGCATGTGGTGTATCATTCAAATTGTTTTCTTCTTTTTGGGWATCTCTTCTTGGCTTGCAAATGCAAGGAAACATTTCTGGAAATCAAACCAGTTAAGAAGGAGTTACTGAACTAGGTGTGGCAAATTAACAATTTTGTCTTACATTAATACTTAGTATTTAAGTAATACAGTAAATTCATCTGCCACTTACAGAATCCAGGGGGAAGATGGTTTACTGACAGCAGAAAAAAGTAGCATTAAAAMCCAAAGTATGCTTTTCTAATGCATATGAGTAAGGCTTCATACATGGCATACAGGATTGGAGCTATTTGTAAGAGCTGTAAAAACAAAGGGCTGCTACTGAGGGCTTTGCTGAGACTTGAGGAAGGTGGGACTCCAGAGCCTGTGGCAGACTCMAACTCTCACAGACTTGACCTCTCTCTGTTCCAATGAGGGGAATTCAGCCTCCCCTACCTYTAATTTTTAACAATCAATAGCAATTCTGTCTTGGCAAGATGGAGACAGATCCTATTTCAAAACATCAAAGATTGAATTTTGTTCACAGCCAGCAGGGAGACTTTTGTGACAGAATCTGGTGTGAAGGGAAAGTAAATTTGAATATTGTGAATGTACTGAATAAAGTTCAGTTAGAGTGATGTGTGATAAGAAGACTGTGCAGTAGCACGTTCAGATAACTGAGAATTGTATCCAAAATAGGACTTGAGACTTTTCTTCATTGTAATTTTGGTATAAAAGGTAAGGAAGTTAGCAAAAACTTATTCTTTCAAATGCTTTATTTTGGAGATTTTTTTGGCATGTTTTCT